>CP136063.1:26523303-26759606 GCA_032622095.1 Siphonodentalium dalli | reverse complement strand
TTACTTGTTGGTGATAGTAATTTTACTTGTTGATGATAGTAATTTTACTTGTTGATGACAGTAATTTTACTTGTTGATTATAGTAATTTTAATTGTTGATGATAGTAATTTTACTTGTTGATGATAGTAATTTTACTTGTTGATTACAGTAATTTTACTTGTTGATTATAGTAATTTTACTTGTTGATTATAGTAATTTTGCTTGTTGATGATAGTAATTTTACTTGTTGATTACAGTAATTTTACTTGTTGATTATAGTAATTTTACTTGTTGATTATAGTAATTTTACTTGTTGATGATAGTAATTTTACTTGTTGATGATAGTAATTTTACTTGTTGATTATAGTAATTTTACTTGTTGATGATAGTAATTTTACTTGTTGATGATAGTAATTTTACTTGTTGATTATAGTAATTTTACTTGTTGATTATAGTAATTTTACTTGTTGATGACAGTAATTTTACTTGTTGATGATAGTAATTTTACTTGTTGATGATAGTAATTTTACTTGTTGATTACAGTAATTTTACTTGTTGATAATAGTAATTTTACTTGTTGATTATAGTAATTTTACTTGTTGATTATAGTAATTTTACTTGTTGATGATAGTAATTTTACTTGTTGATGACAGTTATTTTACTTGTTGATGACAGTAATTTTACTTGTTGATGACAGTAATTTTACTTGTTGATGATAGTAATTTTACTTGTTGATTCTAGTAATTTTAATTGTTGATCATAGTAATTTTAATTGTTGATTATAGTAATTTTAATTGTTGATTTTAGTAGTTTTACTTGTTGATGACAATAATTTTACTTGTTGATGACAGTAATTTTAATTGTTGATTATAGTAATTTTACTTGTTGATGATAGTAATTTTACTTGTTGATGATAGTAATTTTACTTGTTGATGATAGTAATTTTACTTGCTGATTATAGTAATTTTACTTGTTGATGACAGTAATTTTACTTGTTGATGATAGTAATTTTACTTGTTGATGACAGTAATTTTACTTGTTGATGATAGTAATTTTACTTGTTGATGACAGTAATTTTACTTGTTGATTATAGTAATTTTACTTGTTGATGATAGTAATTTTACTTGTTGATGATAGTAATTTTACTTGTTGATGATAGTAATTTTACTTGTTGATGACAGTAATTTTACTTGTTGATTATAGTAATTTTACTTGTTGATGACAATAATTTTACTTGTTGATTATAGTAATTTTACTTGTTGATTATAGTAATTTTACTTGTTGATTATAGTAATTTTACTTGTTGATAATAGTAATTTTACTTGTTGATGGCAGTAATTTTACTTGTTGATGATAGTAATTTTACTTGTTGATGATAGTAATTTTACTTGTTGATGATAGTAATTTTACTTGTTGATTATAGTAATTTTAATTGTTGATGATAGTAATTTTACTTGTTGATGATAGTAATTTTACATAGTAATTACTTGTTGATAATAGTAATTTTACTTGTTGATTACAGTAATTTTACTTGTTGATTATAGTAATTTTACTTGTTGATGATAGTAATTTTACTTGTTGATGATAGTAATTTTACTTGTTGATTACAGTAATTTTACTTGTTGATTATAGTAATTTTACTTGTTGATTATAGTAATTTTACTTGTTGGTGATAGTAATTTTACTTGTTGATGATAGTAATTTTACTTGTTGATGACAGTAATTTTACTTGTTGATTATAGTAATTTTAATTGTTGATAGTAATTTTACTTGTTGATGATAGTAATTTTACTTGTTGATTATAGTAATTTTACTTGTTGATTATAGTAATTTTACTTGTTGATTATAGTAATTTTACTTGTTGATGATAGTAATTTTACTTGTTGATGATAGTAATTTTACTTGTTGATTACAGTAATTTTACTTGTTGATTATAGTAATTTTACTTGTTGATTATAGTAATTTTACTTGTTGATGATAGTAATTTTACTTGTTGATGATAGTAATTTTACTTGTTGATTATAGTAATTTTAATTGTTGATGATAGTAATTTTACTTGTTGATGATAGTAATTTTACTTGTTGATTATAGTAATTTTACTTGTTGATTATAGTAATTTTACTTGTTGATTATAGTAATTTTACTTGTTGATGATAGTAATTTTACTTGTTGATGACAGTAATTTTACTTGTTGATTATAGTAATTTTACTTGTTGATTATAGTAATTTTACTTGTTGATTATAGTAATTTTACTTGTTGATGATAGTAATTTTACTTGTTGATGACAGTAATTTTACTTGTTGATGATAGTAATTTTACTTGTTGATTATAGTAATTTTACTTGTTGATGACAGTAATTTTACTTGTTGATGATAGTAATTTTACTTGTTGATGACAGTAATTTTACTTGTTGATGATAGTAATTTTACTTGTTGATTATAGTAATTTTACTTGTTGATGATAGTAAGTTTACTTGTTGATTACAGTAATTTTACTTGTTGATTATAGTAATTTTACTTGTTGATGATAGTAATTTTACTTGTTGATTATAGTAATTTTACTTGTTGATTATAGTAATTTAACTTGTTGATGACAGTAATTTTACTTGTTGATCATAGTAATTTTACTTGTTGATTATAGTAATTTTACTTGTTGATGATAGTAATTTTACTTGTTGATGACAGTAATTTTACTTGTTGATGATAGTAATTTTACTTGTTGATGACAGTAATTTTACTTGTTGATGATAGTAATTTTACTTGTTGATTATAGTAATTTTACTTGTTGATGACAGTAATTTTACTTGTTGATGATAGTAATTTTACTTGTTGATGACAGTAATTTTACTTGTTGATGATAGTAATTTTACTTGTTGATTATAGTAATTTTACTTGTTGATGACAGTAATTTTACTTGTTGATGATAGTAATTTTACTTGTTGATGACAGTAATTTTACTTGTTGATGATTGTAATTTTACTTGTTGATTATAGTAATCTTACTTGTTGATGATAGTAAGTTTACTTGTTGATTACAGTAATTTTACTTGTTGATTATAGTAATTTTACTTGTTGATGACAGTAATTTTACTTGTTGATGATAGTAATTTTACTTGTTGATGACAGTAATTTTACTTGTTGATGATAGTAATTTTACTTGTTGATGACAGTAATTTTACTTGTTGATGATAGTAATTTTACTTGTTGATTATAGTAATTTTACTTGTTGATGATAGTAATTTTACTTGTTGATTATAGTAATTTTACTTGTTGATGATAGTAATTTTACTTGTTGATTACAGTAATTTTACTTGTTGATGACAGTAATTTTACTTGTTGATGACAGTAATTTTACTTGTTGATGATAGTAATTTTACTTGTTGATTATAGTAATTTTACTTGTTGATGATAGTAAGTTTACTTGTTGATTACAGTAATTTTACTTGTTGATGACAGTAATTTTACTTGTTGATGATAGTAATTTTACTTGTTGATTATAGTAATTTTACTTGTTGATGATAGTAATTTTATTTGTTGATTACAGTAATTTTACTTGTTGATTATAGTAATTTTACTTGTTGATGACAGTAATTTTACTTGTTGATGATAGTAATTTTACTTGTTGATGACAGTAATTTTACTTGTTGATGATAGTAATTTTACTTGTTGATTATAGTAATTTTACTTGTTGATGATAGTAATTTTACTTGTTGATGATAGTAATTTTACTTGTTGATGACAGTAATTTTACTTGTTGGTGATAGTAATTTTACTTGTTGATGATAGTAATTTTACTTGTTGATGACAGTAATTTTACTTGTTGATTATAGTAATTTTACTTGTTGATGATAGTAATTTTACTTGTTGATTATAGTAATTTTACTTGTTGATTATAGTAATTTTACTTGTTGGTGATAGTAATTTTACTTGTTGATGATAGTAATTTTACTTGTTGATGACAGTAATTTTACTTGTTGATTATAGTAATTTTAATTGTTGATGATAGTAATTTTACTTGTTGATGATAGTAATTTTACTTGTTGATTACAGTAATTTTACTTGTTGATTATAGTAATTTTACTTGTTGATTATAGTAATTTTGCTTGTTGATGATAGTAATTTTACTTGTTGATTACAGTAATTTTACTTGTTGATTATAGTAATTTTACTTGTTGATTATAGTAATTTTACTTGTTGATGATAGTAATTTTACTTGTTGATGATAGTAATTTTACTTGTTGATTATAGTAATTTTACTTGTTGATGATAGTAATTTTACTTGTTGATGATAGTAATTTTACTTGTTGATTATAGTAATTTTACTTGTTGATTATAGTAATTTTACTTGTTGATGACAGTAATTTTACTTGTTGATGATAGTAATTTTACTTGTTGATTATAGTGATTTTACTTGTTGATGATAGTAATTTTACTTGTTGATGACAGTAATTTTACTTGTTGATGATAGTAATTTTACTTGTTGATTATAGTAATTTTACTTGTTGATGACAGTAATTTTATTTGTTGATGATAGTAATTTTACTTGTTGATTATAGTAATTTTACTTGTTGATGACAGTAATTTTACTTGTTGATGATAGTAATTTTACTTGTTGATGACAGTAATTTTACTTGTTGATGATTGTAATTTTACTTGTTGATTATAGTAATCTTACTTGTTGATGATAGTAAGTTTACTTGTTGATTACAGTAATTTTACTTGTTGATTATAGTAATTTTACTTGTTGATGATAGTAATTTTACTTGTTGATGATAGTAATTTTACTTGTTGATTATAGTAATTTTAATTGTTGATGATAGTAATTTTACTTGTTGATGATAGTAATTTTACTTGTTGATTATAGTAATTTTACTTGTTGATTATAGTAATTTTACTTGTTGATTATAGTAATTTTACTTGTTGATGATAGTAATTTTACTTGTTGATGACAGTAATTTTACTTGTTGATTATAGTAATTTTACTTGTTGATTATAGTAATTTTACTTGTTGATTATAGTAATATTACTTGTTGATGATAGTAATTTTACTTGTTGATGACAGTAATTTTACTTGTTGATGATAGTAATTTTACTTGTTGATTATAGTAATTTTACTTGTTGATGACAGTAATTTTACTTGTTGATGATAGTAATTTTACTTGTTGATGACAGTAATTTTACTTGTTGATGATAGTAATTTTACTTGTTGATTATAGTAATTTTACTTGTTGATGATAGTAAGTTTACTTGTTGATTACAGTAATTTTACTTGTTGATTATAGTAATTTTACTTGTTGATGATAGTAATTTTACTTGTTGATTATAGTAATTTTACTTGTTGATTATAGTAATTTTACTTGTTGATGACAGTAATTTTTACTTGTTGATCATAGTAATTTTTACTTGTTGATTATAGTAATTTTACTTGTTGATGATAGTAATTTTACTTGTTGATGACAGTAATTTTACTTGTTGATGATAGTAATTTTACTTGTTGATGACAGTAATTTTACTTGTTGATGATAGTAATTTTACTTGTTGATTATAGTAATTTTACTTGTTGATGACAGTAATTTTACTTGTTGATGATAGTAATTTTACTTGTTGATGACAGTAATTTTACTTGTTGATGATAGTAATTTTACTTGTTGCATTATAGTAATTTTACTTGTTGATGACAGTAATTTTACTTGTTGATGATAGTAATTTTACTTGTTGATGACAGTAATTTTACTTGTTGATGATTGTGATTTTACTTGTTGATTATAGTAATCTTACTTGTTGATGATAGTAAGTTTACTTGTTGATTACAGTAATTTTACTTGTTGATTATAGTAATTTTACTTGTTGATGACAGTAATTTTACTTGTTGATGATAGTAATTTTACTTGTTGATGACAGTAATTTTACTTGTTGATGATAGTAATTTTACTTGTTGATGACAGTAATTTTACTTGTTGATGATAGTAATTTTACTTGTTGATTATAGTAATTTTACTTGTTGATGATAGTAATTTTACTTGTTGATTATAGTAATTTACTTGTTGATGATAGTAATTTTACTTGTTGATTACAGTAATTTTACTTGTTGATGACAGTAATTTTACTTGTTGATGACAGTAATTTTACTTGTTGATGATAGTAATTTTACTTGTTGATTATAGTATTTTACTTGTTGATGATAGTAAGTTTACTTGTTGATTACAGTAATTTTACTTGTTGATGACAGTAATTTTACTTGTTGATGATAGTAATTTTACTTGTTGATTATAGTAATTTTACTTGTTGATGATAGTAATTTTATTTGTTGATTACAGTAATTTTACTTGTTGATTATAGTAATTTTACTTGCTGATGACAGTAATTTTACTTGTTGATGATAGTAATTTTACTTGTTGATGACAGTAATTTTACTTGTTGATGATAGTAATTTTACTTGTTGATTATAGTAATTTTACTTGTTGATGATAGTAATTTTACTTGTTGATGATAGTAATTTTACTTGTTGATGACAGTAATTTTACTTGTTGGTGATAGTAATTTTACTTGTTGATGATAGTAATTTTACTTGTTGATGACAGTAATTTTACTTGTTGATTATAGTAATTTTACTTGTTGATGATAGTAATTTTACTTGTTGATTATAGTAATTTTACTTGTTGATTATAGTAATTTTACTTGTTGGTGATAGTAATTTTACTTGTTGATGATAGTAATTTTACTTGTTGATGACAGTAATTTTACTTGTTGATTATAGTAATTTTACTTGTTGATGATAGTAATTTTACTTGTTGATGACAGTAATTTTACTTGTTGATGATAGTAATTTTACTTGTTGATTATAGTAATTTTTACTTGTTGATTATAGTAATTTTACTTGTTGATGACAGTAATTTTACTTGTTGATCATAGTAATTTTACTTGTTGATTATAGTAATTTTACTTGTTGATGATAGTAATTTTACTTGTTGATGACAGTAATTTTACTTGTTGATGATAGTAATTTTACTTGTTGATGACAGTAATTTTACTTGTTGATGACAGTAATTTTACTTGTTGATTATAGTAATGTTTACTTGTTGATTATAGTAATTTTACTTGTTGATTATAGTAATATTACTTGTTGATGATAGTAATTTTACTTGTTGATGACAGTAATTTTACTTGTTGATGATAGTAATTTTACTTGTTGATTATAGTAATTTTACTTGTTGATGACAGTAATTTTACTTGTTGATGATAGTAATTTTACTTGTTGATGACAGTAATTTTACTTGTTGATGATAGTAATTTTACTTGTTGATTATAGTAATTTTACTTGTTGATGATAGTAAGTTTACTTGTTGATTACAGTAATTTTACTTGTTGATTATAGTAATTTTACTTGTTGATGATAGTAATTTTACTTGTTGATTATAGTAATTTTACTTGTGATTATAGTAATTTTACTTGTTGATGACAGTAATTTTACTTGTTGATCATAGTAATTTTACTTGTTGATTATAGTAATTTTACTTGTTGATGATAGTAATTTTACTTGTTGATGACAGTAATTTTACTTGTTGATGATAGTAATTTTACTTGTTGATGACAGTAATTTTACTTGTTGATGATAGTAATTTTACTTGTTGATTATAGTAATTTTACTTGTTGATGACAGTAATTTTACTTGTTGATGATAGTAATTTTACTTGTTGATGACAGTAATTTTACTTGTTGATGATAGTAATTTTACTTGTTGATTATAGTAATTTTACTTGTTGATGACAGTAATTTTACTTGTTGATGATAGTAATTTTACTTGTTGATGACAGTAATTTTACTTGTTGATGATTGTGATTTTACTTGTTGATTATAGTAATCTTACTTGTTGATGATAGTAAGTTTACTTGTTGATTACAGTAATTTTACTTGTTGATTATAGTAATTTTACTTGTTGATGACAGTAATTTTACTTGTTGATGATAGTAATTTTACTTGTTGATGACAGTAATTTTACTTGTTGATGATAGTAATTTTACTTGTTGATGACAGTAATTTTACTTGTTGATGATAGTAATTTTACTTGTTGATTATAGTAATTTTACTTGTTGATGATAGTAATTTTACTTGTTGATTATAGTAATTTTACTTGTTGATGATAGTAATTTTACTTGTTGATTACAGTAATTTTACTTGTTGATGACAGTAATTTTACTTGTTGATGACAGTAATTTTACTTGTTGATGATAGTAATTTTACTTGTTGATTATAGTAATTTTACTTGTTGATGATAGTAAGTTTACTTGTTGATTACAGTAATTTTACTTGTTGATGACAGTAATTTTACTTGTTGATGATAGTAATTTTACTTGTTGATTATAGTAATTTTACTTGTTGATGATAGTAATTTTATTTGTTGATTACAGTAATTTTACTTGTTGATTATAGTAATTTTACTTGCTGATGACAGTAATTTTACTTGTTGATGATAGTAATTTTACTTGTTGATGACAGTAATTTTACTTGTTGATGATAGTAATTTTACTTGTTGATTATAGTATTTTACTTGTTGATGATAGTAATTTTACTTGTTGATGATAGTAATTTTACTTGTTGATGACAGTAATTTTACTTGTTGGTGATAGTAATTTTACTTGTTGATGATAGTAATTTTACTTGTTGATGACAGTAATTTTACTTGTTGATTATAGTAATTTTACTTGTTGATGATAGTAATTTTACTTGTTGATTATAGTAATTTTACTTGTTGATTATAGTAATTTTACTTGTTGGTGATAGTAATTTACTTGTTGATGATAGTAATTTTACTTGTTGATGACAGTAATTTTACTTGTTGATTATAGTAATTTTAATTGTTGATGATAGTAATTTTACTTGTTGATGATAGTAATTTTACTTGTGATGACAGTAATTTTACTTGTTGATGATAGTAATTTTACTTGTTGATTATAGTAATTTTACTTGTTGATTATAGTAATTTTACTTGTTGATGACAGTAATTTTACTTGTTGATCATAGTAATTTTACTTGTTGATTATAGTAATTTTACTTGTTGATGATAGTAATTTTACTTGTTGATGACAGTAATTTTACTTGTTGATGATAGTAATTTTACTTGTTGATGACAGTAATTTTACTTGTTGATGATAGTAATTTTACTTGTTGATTATAGTAATTTTACTTGTTGATGACAGTAATTTTACTTGTTGATGATAGTAATTTTACTTGTTGATGACAGTAATTTTACTTGTTGATGATAGTAATTTTACTTGTTGATTATAGTAATTTTACTTGTTGATGACAGTAATTTTACTTGTTGATGATAGTAATTTTACTTGTTGATGACAGTAATTTTACTTGTTGATGATTGTAATTTTACTTGTTGATTATAGTAATCTTACTTGTTGATGATAGTAAGTTTACTTGTTGATTACAGTAATTTTACTTGTTGATTATAGTAATTTTACTTGTTGATGACAGTAATTTTACTTGTTGATGATAGTAATTTTACTTGTTGATGACAGTAATTTTACTTGTTGATGATAGTAATTTTACTTGTTGATGACAGTAATTTTACTTGTTGATGATAGTAATTTTACTTGTTGATTATAGTAATTTTACTTGTTGATGATAGTAATTTTACTTGTTGATTATAGTAATTTTACTTGTTGATGATAGTAATTTTACTTGTTGATTACAGTAATTTTACTTGTTGATGACAGTAATTTTACTTGTTGATGACAGTAATTTTACTTGTTGATGATAGTAATTTTACTTGTTGATTATAGTAATTTTACTTGTTGATGACAGTAATTTTACTTGTTGATGACAGTAATTTTACTTGTTGATGATAGTAATTTTACTTGTTGATTATAGTAATTTTACTTGTTGATGATAGTAAGTTTACTTGTTGATTACAGTAATTTTACTTGTTGATGACAGTAATTTTACTTGTTGATGATAGTAATTTTACTTGTTGATTATAGTAATTTTACTTGTTGATGATAGTAATTTTATTTGTTGATTACAGTAATTTTACTTGTTGATTATAGTAATTTTACTTGCTGATGACAGTAATTTTACTTGTTGATGATAGTAATTTTACTTGTTGATGACAGTAATTTTACTTGTTGATGATAGTAATTTTACTTGTTGATTATAGTAATTTTACTTGTTGATGATAGTAATTTTACTTGTTGATGATAGTAATTTTACTTGTTGATGACAGTAATTTTACTTGTTGGTGATAGTAATTTTACTTGTTGATGATAGTAATTTTACTTGTTGATGACAGTAATTTTACTTGTTGATTATAGTAATTTTACTTGTTGATGATAGTAATTTTACTTGTTGATTATAGTAATTTTACTTGTTGATTATAGTAATTTTACTTGTTGGTGATAGTAATTTTACTTGTTGATGATAGTAATTTTACTTGTTGATGACAGTAATTTTACTTGTTGATTATAGTAATTTTAATTGTTGATGATAGTAATTTTACTTGTTGATGATAGTAATTTTACTTGTTGATTACAGTAATTTTACTTGTTGATTATAGTAATTTTACTTGTTGATTATAGTAATTTTGCTTGTTGATGATAGTAATTTTACTTGTTGATTACAGTAATTTTACTTGTTGATTATAGTAATTTTACTTGTTGATTATAGTAATTTTACTTGTTGATGATAGTAATTTTACTTGTTGATGATAGTAATTTTACTTGTTGATTATAGTAATTTTACTTGTTGATGATAGTAATTTTACTTGTTGATGATAGTAATTTTACTTGTTGATTATAGTAATTTTACTTGTTGATTATAGTAATTTTACTTGTTGATGACAGTAATTTTACTTGTTGATGATAGTAATTTTACTTGTTGATGATAGTAATTTTACTTGTTGATTATTGTAATTTTACTTGTTGATAATAGTAATTTTACTTGTTGATTATAGTAATTTTACTTGTTGATTCTAGTAATTTTACTTGTTGATGATAGTAATTTTACTTGTTGATGACAGTTATTTTACTTGTTGATGACAGTAATTTTACTTGTTGATGACAGTAATTTTACTTGTTGATGATAGTAATTTTACTTGTTGATTCTAGTAATTTTAATTGTTGATCATAGTAATTTTAATTGTTGATTATAGTAATTTTAATTGTTGATTTTAGTAGTTTTACTTGTTGATGACAATAATTTTACTTGTTGATGACAGTAATTTTAATTGTTGATTATAGTAATTTTACTTGTTGATGATAGTAATTTTACTTGTTGATGATAGTAATTTTACTTGTTGATGATAGTAATTTTACTTGCTGATTATAGTAATTTTACTTGTTGATGACAGTAATTTTACTTGTTGATGATAGTAATTTTACTTGTTGATGACAGTAATTTTACTTGTTGATGATAGTAATTTTACTTGTTGATGACAGTAATTTTACTTGTTGATTATAGTAATTTTACTTGTTGATGATAGTAATTTTACTTGTTGATGATAGTAATTTTACTTGTTGATGATAGTAATTTTACTTGTTGATGACAGTAATTTTACTTGTTGATTATAGTAATTTTACTTGTTGATGACAATAATTTTACTTGTTGATTATAGTAATTTTACTTGTTGATTATAGTAATTTTACTTGTTGATTATAGTAATTTTACTTGTTGATAATAGTAATTTTACTTGTTGATGGCAGTAATTTTACTTGTTGATGATAGTAATTTTACTTGTTGATGATAGTAATTTTACTTGTTGATGATAGTAATTTTACTTGTTGATTATAGTAATTTTAATTGTTGATGATAGTAATTTTACTTGTTGATGATAGTAATTTTACATAGTAATTACTTGTTGATAATAGTAATTTTACTTGTTGATTACAGTAATTTTACTTGTTGATTATAGTAATTTTACTTGTTGATGATAGTAATTTTACTTGTTGATGATAGTAATTTTACTTGTTGATTACAGTAATTTTACTTGTTGATTATAGTAATTTTACTTGTTGATTATAGTAATTTTACTTGTTGGTGATAGTAATTTTACTTGTTGATGATAGTAATTTTACTTGTTGATGACAGTAATTTTACTTGTTGATTATAGTAATTTTAATTGTTGATGATAGTAATTTTACTTGTTGATGATAGTAATTTTACTTGTTGATTATAGTAATTACTTGTTGATTATAGTAATTTTACTTGTTGATTATAGTAATTTTACTTGTTGATGATAGTAATTTTACTTGTTGATGATAGTAATTTTACTTGTTGATTACAGTAATTTTACTTGTTGATTATAGTAACTTTACTTGTTGATTATAGTAATTTTACTTGTTGATGATAGTAATTTTACTTGTTGATGATAGTAATTTTACTTGTTGATTATAGTAATTTTAATTGTTGATGATAGTAATTTTACTTGTTGATGATAGTAATTTTACTTGTTGATTATAGTAATTTTACTTGTTGATTATAGTAATTTTACTTGTTGATTATAGTAATTTTACTTGTTGATGATAGTAATTTTACTTGTTGATGACAGTAATTTTACTTGTTGATTATAGTAATTTTACTTGTTGATTATAGTAATTTTACTTGTTGATTATAGTAATTTTACTTGTTGATGATAGTAATTTTACTTGTTGATGACAGTAATTTTACTTGTTGATGATAGTAATTTTACTTGTTGATTATAGTAATTTTACTTGTTGATGACAGTAATTTTACTTGTTGATGATAGTAATTTTACTTGTTGATGACAGTAATTTTACTTGTTGATGATAGTAATTTTACTTGTTGATTATAGTAATTTTACTTGTTGATGATAGTAAGTTTACTTGTTGATTACAGTAATTTTACTTGTTGATTATAGTAATTTTACTTGTTGATGATAGTAATTTTACTTGTTGATTATAGTAATTTTACTTGTTGATTATAGTAATTTTACTTGTTGATGACAGTAATTTTACTTGTTGATCATAGTAATTTTACTTGTTGATTATAGTAATTTTACTTGTTGATGATAGTAATTTTACTTGTTGATGACAGTAATTTTACTTGTTGATGATAGTAATTTTACTTGTTGATGACAGTAATTTTACTTGTTGATGATAGTAATTTTACTTGTTGATTATAGTAATTTTACTTGTTGATTATAGTAATTTTACTTGTTGATGACAGTAATTTTACTTGTTGATCATAGTAATTTTACTTGTTGATTATAGTAATTTTACTTGTTGATGATAGTAATTTTACTTGTTGATGACAGTAATTTTACTTGTTGATGATAGTAATTTTACTTGTTGATGACAGTAATTTTACTTGTTGATGATAGTAATTTTACTTGTTGATTATAGTAATTTTACTTGTTGATGACAGTAATTTTACTTGTTGATGATAGTAATTTTACTTGTTGATGACAGTAATTTTACTTGTTGATGATAGTAATTTTACTTGTTGATTATAGTAATTTTACTTGTTGATGACAGTAATTTTACTTGTTGATGATAGTAATTTTACTTGTTGATGACAGTAATTTTACTTGTTGATGATTGTAATTTTACTTGTTGATTATAGTAATCTTACTTGTTGATGATAGTAAGTTTACTTGTTGATTACAGTAATTTTACTTGTTGATTATAGTAATTTTACTTGTTGATGACAGTAATTTTACTTGTTGATGATAGTAATTTTACTTGTTGATGACAGTAATTTTACTTGTTGATGATAGTAATTTTACTTGTTGATGACAGTAATTTTACTTGTTGATGATAGTAATTTTACTTGTTGATTATAGTAATTTTACTTGTTGATGATAGTAAGTTTACTTGTTGATTACAGTAATTTTACTTGTTGATGATAGTAATTTTACTTGTTGATTACAGTAATTTTACTTGTTGATTATAGTAATTTTACTTGTTGATTATAGTAATTTTGCTTGTTGATGATAGTAATTTTACTTGTTGATTACAGTAATTTTACTTGTTGATTATAGTAATTTTACTTGTTGATGATAGTAATTTTACTTGTTGATGATAGTAATTTTACTTGTTGATTATAGTAATTTTACTTGTTGATTATAGTAATTTTACTTGTTGATGACAGTAATTTTACTTGTTGATGATAGTAATTTTACTTGTTGATGATAGTAATTTTACTTGTTGATTAGTGTAATTTTACTTGTTGATAATAGTAATTTTACTTGTTGATTATAGTAATTTTACTTGTTGATTATAGTAATTTTACTTGTTGATGATAGTAATTTTACTTGTTGATGACAGTTATTTTACTTGTTGATGACAGTAATTTTACTTGTTGATGACAGTAATTTTACTTGTTGATGATAGTAATTTTACTTGTTGATTCTAGTAATTTTAATTGTTGATCATAGTAATTTTAATTGTTGATTATAGTAATTTTAATTGTTGATTTTAGTAGTTTTACTTGTTGATGACAATAATTTTACTTGTTGATGACAGTAATTTTAATTGTTGATTATAGTAATTTTACTTGTTGATGATAGTAATTTTACTTGTTGATGATAGTAATTTTACTTGTTGATGATAGTAATTTTACTTGCTGATTATAGTAATTTTACTTGTTGATGACAGTAATTTTACTTGTTGATGATAGTAATTTTACTTGTTGATGACAGTAATTTTACTTGTTGATGATAGTAATTTTACTTGTTGATGACAGTAATTTTACTTGTTGATTATAGTAATTTTACTTGTTGATGATAGTAATTTTACTTGTTGATGATAGTAATTTTACTTGTTGATGATAGTAATTTTACTTGTTGATGACAGTAATTTTACTTGTTGATTATAGTAATTTTACTTGTTGATGACAATAATTTTACTTGTTGATTATAGTAATTTTATATGTTGATTATAGTAATTTTACTTGTTGATTATAGTAATTTTACTTGTTGATAATAGTAATTTTACTTGTTGATGGCAGTAATTTTACTTGTTGATGATAGTAATTTTACTTGTTGATGATAGTAATTTTACTTGTTGATGATAGTAATTTTACTTGTTGATTATAGTAATTTTAATTGTTGATGATAGTAATTTTACTTGTTGATGATAGTAATTTTACATAGTAATTACTTGTTGATAATAGTAATTTTACTTGTTGATTACAGTAATTTTACTTGTTGATTATAGTAATTTTACTTGTTGATGATAGTAATTTTACTTGTTGATGATAGTAATTTTACTTGTTGATTACAGTAATTTTACTTGTTGATTATAGTAATTTTACTTGTTGATTATAGTAATTTTACTTGTTGGTGATAGTAATTTTACTTGTTGATGATAGTAATTTTACTTGTTGATGACAGTAATTTTACTTGTTGATTATAGTAATTTTAATTGTTGATGATAGTAATTTTACTTGTTGATGATAGTAATTTTACTTGTTGATTATAGTAATTTTACTTGTTGATTATAGTAATTTTACTTGTTGATTATAGTAATTTTACTTGTTGATGATAGTAATTTTACTTGTTGATGATAGTAATTTTACTTGTTGATTACAGTAATTTTACTTGTTGATTATAGTAACTTTACTTGTTGATTATAGTAATTTTACTTGTTGATGATAGTAATTTTACTTGTTGATGATAGTAATTTTACTTGTTGATTATAGTAATTTTAATTGTTGATGATAGTAATTTTACTTGTTGATGATAGTAATTTTACTTGTTGATTATAGTAATTTTACTTGTTGATTATAGTAATTTTACTTGTTGATTATAGTAATTTTACTTGTTGATGATAGTAATTTTACTTGTTGATGACAGTAATTTTACTTGTTGATTATAGTAATTTTACTTGTTGATTATAGTAATTTTACTTGTTGATTATAGTAATTTTACTTGTTGATGATAGTAATTTTACTTGTTGATGACAGTAATTTTACTTGTTGATGATAGTAATTTTACTTGTTGATTATAGTAATTTTACTTGTTGATGACAGTAATTTTACTTGTTGATGATAGTAATTTTACTTGTTGATGACAGTAATTTTACTTGTTGATGATAGTAATTTTACTTGTTGATTATAGTAATTTTACTTGTTGATGATAGTAAGTTTACTTGTTGATTACAGTAATTATACTTGTTGATTATAGTAATTTTACTTGTTGATGATAGTAATTTTACTTGTTGATTATAGTAATTTTACTTGTTGATTATAGTAATTTTACTTGTTGATGACAGTAATTTTACTTGTTGATCATAGTAATTTTACTTGTTGATTATAGTAATTTTACTTGTTGATGATAGTAATTTTACTTGTTGATGACAGTAATTTTACTTGTTGATGATAGTAATTTTACTTGTTGATGACAGTAATTTTACTTGTTGATGATAGTAATTTTACTTGTTGATTATAGTAATTTTACTTGTTGATGACAGTAATTTTACTTGTTGATGATAGTAATTTTACTTGTTGATTATAGTAATTTTACTTGTTGATTATAGTAATTTTACTTGTTGATGACAGTAATTTTACTTGTTGATCATAGTAATTTTACTTGTTGATTATAGTAATTTTACTTGTTGATGATAGTAATTTTACTTGTTGATGACAGTAATTTTACTTGTTGATGATAGTAATTTTACTTGTTGATGACAGTAATTTTACTTGTTGATGATAGTAATTTTACTTGTTGATTATAGTAATTTTACTTGTTGATGACAGTAATTTTACTTGTTGATGATAGTAATTTTACTTGTTGATGACAGTAATTTTACTTGTTGATGATAGTAATTTTACTTGTTGATGACAGTAATTTTACTTGTTGATGACAGTAATTTTACTTGTTGATGATAGTAATTTTACTTGTTGATGACAGTAATTTTACTTGTTGATGATTGTAATTTTACTTGTTGATTATAGTAATCTTACTTGTTGATGATAGTAAGTTTACTTGTTGATTACAGTAATTTTACTTGTTGATTATAGTAATTTTACTTGTTGATGACAGTAATTTTACTTGTTGATGATAGTAATTTTACTTGTTGATGACAGTAATTTTACTTGTTGATGATAGTAATTTTACTTGTTGATGACAGTAATTTTACTTGTTGATGATAGTAATTTTACTTGTTGATTATAGTAATTTTACTTGTTGATGATAGTAATTTTACTTGTTGATTATAGTAATTTTACTTGTTGATGATAGTAATTTTACTTGTTGATTACAGTAATTTTACTTGTTGATGACAGTAATTTTACTTGTTGATGACAGTAATTTTACTTGTTGATGATAGTAATTTTACTTGTTGATTATAGTAATTTTACTTGTTGATGATAGTAAGTTTACTTGTTGATTACAGTAATTTTACTTGTTGATGACAGTAATTTTACTTGTTGATGATAGTAATTTTACTTGTTGATTATAGTAATTTTACTTGTTGATGATAGTAATTTTATTTGTTGATTACAGTAATTTTACTTGTTGATTATAGTAATTTTACTTGTTGATGACAGTAATTTTACTTGTTGATGATAGTAATTTTACTTGTTGATGACAGTAATTTTACTTGTTGATGATAGTAATTTTACTTGTTGATTATAGTAATTTTACTTGTTGATGATAGTAATTTTACTTGTTGATGATAGTAATTTTACTTGTTGATGACAGTAATTTTACTTGTTGGTGATAGTAATTTTACTTGTTGATGATAGTAATTTTACTTGTTGATGACAGTAATTTTACTTGTTGATTATAGTAATTTTACTTGTTGATGATAGTAATTTTACTTGTTGATTATAGTAATTTTACTTGTTGATTATAGTAATTTTACTTGTTGGTGATAGTAATTTTAATTGTTGATGATAGTAATTTTACTTGTTGATGATAGTAATTTTACTTGTTGATTACAGTAATTTTACTTGTTGATTATAATAATTTTACTTGTTGATTATAGTAATTTTGCTTGTTGATGATAGTAATTTTACTTGTTGATTACAGTAATTTTACTTGTTGATTATAGTAATTTTACTTGTTGATTATAGTAATTTTACTTGTTGATGATAGTAATTTTACTTGTTGATGATAGTAATTTTACTTGTTGATTATAGTAATTTTACTTGTTGATGATAGTAATTTTACTTGTTGATGATAGTAATTTTACTTGTTGATTATAGTAATTTTACTTGTTGATTATAGTAATTTTACTTGTTGATGACAGTAATTTTACTTGTTGATGATAGTAATTTTACTTGTTGATTATAGTGATTTTACTTGTTGATGATAGTAATTTTACTTGTTGATGACAGTAATTTTACTTGTTGATGATAGTAATTTTACTTGTTGATTATAGTAATTTTACTTGTTGATGACAGTAATTTTATTTGTTGATGATAGTAATTTTACTTGTTGATGATAGTAATTTTACTTGTTGATGATAGTAATTTTACTTGTTGATTATAGTAATTTTACTTGTTGATGACAGTAATTTTACTTGTTGATGATAGTAATTTTACTTGCTGATGACAGTAATTTTACTTGTTGATGATTGTAATTTTACTTGTTGATTATAGTAATCTTACTTGTTGATGATAGTAAGTTTACTTGTTGATTACAGTAATTTTACTTGTTGATTATAGTAATTTTACTTGTTGATGACAGTAATTTTACTTGTTGATGATAGTAATTTTACTTGTTGATGACAGTAATTTGACTTGTTGATGACAGTAATTTTACTTGTTGATGATAGTAATTTTACTTGTTGATTATAGTAATTTTACTTGTTGATGATAGTAATTTTACTTGTTGATTACAGTAATTTTACTTGTTGATTATAGTAATTTTACTTGTTGATGACGGTAATTTTACTTGTTGATGATAGTAATTTTACTTGTTGATTATAGTAATTTTACTTGTTGATGATAGTAATTTTACTTGTTGATTACAGTAATTTTACTTGTTGATGACAGTAATTTTACTTGTTGATGATAGTAATTTTACTTGTTGATTATAGTAATTTTACTTGTTGATGATAGTAATTTTATTTGTTGATTACAGTAATTTTACTTGTTGATTATAGTAATTTTACTTGTTGATGACAGTAATTTTACTTGTTGATGATAGTAATTTTACTTGTTGATGACAGTAATTTTACTTGTTGATGATAGTAATTTTACTTGTTGATTATAGTAATTTTACTTGTTGATGATAGTAATTTTACTTGTTGATGATAGTAATTTTACTTGTTGATGACAGTAATTTTACTTGTTGATGATAGTAATTTTACTTGTTGATTATAGTAATTTTACTTGTTGATGATAGTAATTTTACTTGTTGATGATAGTAATTTTACTTGTTGATTATAGTAATTTTACTTGTTGATGATAGTAATTTTACTTGTTGATGATAGTAATTTTACTTGTTGATTATAGTAATTTTACTTGTTGATGACAGTAATTTTACTTGTTGATGATAGTAATTTTACTTGTTGATGACAGTAATTTTACTTGTTGATGATTGTAATTTTACTTGTTGATTATAGTAATCTTACTTGTTGATGATAGTAAGTTTACTTGTTGATTACAGTAATTTTACTTGTTGATTATAGTAATTTTACTTGTTGATGACAGTAATTTTACTTGTTGATGATAGTAATTTTACTTGTTGATGACAGTAATTTTACTTGTTGATGATAGTAATTTTACTTGTTGATGACAGTAATTTTACTTGTTGATGATAGTAATTTTACTTGTTGATTATAGTAATTTTACTTGTTGATGATAGTAATTTTACTTGTTGATTATAGTAATTTTACTTGTTGATGATAGTAATTTTACTTGTTGATTACAGTAATTTTACTTGTTGATGACAGTAATTTTACTTGTTGATGACAGTAATTTTACTTGTTGATGATAGTAATTTTACTTGTTGATTATAGTAATTTTACTTGTTGATGATAGTAAGTTTACTTGTTGATTACAGTAATTTTACTTGTTGATGACAGTAATTTTACTTGTTGATGATAGTAATTTTACTTGTTGATTATAGTAATTTTACTTGTTGATGATAGTAATTTTATTTGTTGATTACAGTAATTTTACTTGTTGATTATAGTAATTTTACTTGTTGATGACAGTAATTTTACTTGTTGATGATAGTAATTTTACTTGTTGATGACAGTAATTTTACTTGTTGATGATAGTAATTTTACTTGTTGATTATAGTAATTTTACTTGTTGATGATAGTAATTTTACTTGTTGATGATAGTAATTTTACTTGTTGATGACAGTAATTTTACTTGTTGGTGATAGTAATTTTACTTGTTGATGATAGTAATTTTACTTGTTGATGACAGTAATTTTACTTGTTGATTATAGTAATTTTACTTGTTGATGATAGTAATTTTACTTGTTGATTATAGTAATTTTACTTGTTGATTATAGTAATTTTACTTGTTGGTGATAGTAATTTTACTTGTTGATGATAGTAATTTTACTTGTTGATGACAGTAATTTTACTTGTTGATTATAGTAATTTTAATTGTTGATGATAGTAATTTTACTTGTTGATGATAGTAATTTTACTTGTTGATTACAGTAATTTTACTTGTTGATTATAGTAATTTTACTTGTTGATTATAGTAATTTTGCTTGTTGATGATAGTAATTTTACTTGTTGATTACAGTAATTTTACTTGTTGATTATAGTAATTTTACTTGTTGATTATAGTAATTTTACTTGTTGATGATAGTAATTTTACTTGTTGATGATAGTAATTTTACTTGTTGATTATAGTAATTTTACTTGTTGATGATAGTAATTTTACTTGTTGATGATAGTAATTTTACTTGTTGATTATAGTAATTTTACTTGTTGATTATAGTAATTTTACTTGTTGATGACAGTAATTTTACTTGTTGATGATAGTAATTTTACTTGTTGATTATAGTGATTTTACTTGTTGATGATAGTAATTTTACTTGTTGATGACAGTAATTTTACTTGTTGATGATAGTAATTTTACTTGTTGATTATAGTAATTTTACTTGTTGATGACAGTAATTTTATTTGTTGATGATAGTAATTTTACTTGTTGATGATAGTAATTTTACTTGTTGATGATAGTAATTTTACTTGTTGATTATAGTAATTTTACTTGTTGATGACAGTAATTTTACTTGTTGATGATAGTAATTTTACTTGTTGATGACAGTAATTTTACTTGTTGATGATTGTAATTTTACTTGTTGATTATAGTAATCTTACTTGTTGATGATAGTAAGTTTACTTGTTGATTACAGTAATTTTACTTGTTGATTATAGTAATTTTACTTGTTGATGACAGTAATTTTACTTGTTGATGATAGTAATTTTACTTGTTGATGACAGTAATTTGACTTGTTGATGACAGTAATTTTACTTGTTGATGATAGTAATTTTACTTGTTGATTATAGTAATTTTACTTGTTGATGATAGTAATTTTACTTGTTGATTACAGTAATTTTACTTGTTGATTATAGTAATTTTACTTGTTGATGACGGTAATTTTACTTGTTGATGATAGTAATTTTACTTGTTGATTATAGTAATTTTACTTGTTGATGATAGTAATTTTACTTGTTGATTACAGTAATTTTACTTGTTGATGACAGTAATTTTACTTGTTGATGATAGTAATTTTACTTGTTGATTATAGTAATTTTACTTGTTGATGATAGTAATTTTATTTGTTGATTACAGTAATTTTACTTGTTGATTATAGTAATTTTACTTGTTGATGACAGTAATTTTACTTGTTGATGATAGTAATTTTACTTGTTGATGACAGTAATTTTACTTGTTGATGATAGTAATTTTACTTGTTGATTATAGTAATTTTACTTGTTGATGATAGTAATTTTACTTGTTGATGATAGTAATTTTACTTGTTGATGACAGTAATTTTACTTGTTGGTGATAGTAATTTTACTTGTTGATGATAGTAATTTTACTTGTTGATGACAGTAATTTTAGTTGTTGATGATAGTAATTTTACTTGTTGATGACAGTAATTTTACTTGTTGATTATAGTAGTTTTACTTGTTGATTATAGTAATTTTACTTGTTGATGACAGTAATTTTACTTGTTGATGATAGTAATTTTACTTGTTGATTATAGTAATTTTACTTGTTGATTATAGTAGTTTTACTTGTTGATTATAGTAGTTTTACTTGTTGATGACAGTAATTTTACTTGTTGATGACAGTAATTTTACTTGTTGATTATAGTAATTTTACTTGTTGATTATAGTAATTTTACTTGTTGATTATAGTAATTTTACAGACGGTTATAAAATTATGTTATTTTGCATGAACCCACTTTGAATTTCTTGTGTCTCTATATTGTTAAACATTATACAGTTGTCGTCCGTTGTCGAGGGAGACATTGAGATTTGTCACCCGCTCGAGAACGGAATGTCTCACGAGGAGCGAAGCTCCGAGGGAGACATTCCGTTCTCGAGCGGGTGACAAATCTCAATGTCTCCAGAGAAGAAGGGCAACAACTGTTTTGTTATCCAATTATACCACAGAAAATATCCTTGCCATCCACAAGCACGATGTTGCACTGATAGTCCAGGCACATTAGGTTTCACTAGTGCAAAAAATCCGGGAAAGCTGAATTTTTCAGGGATTAATAAGAACATGTTTATGAACAACTTGGCAAAGGTCCCCTAGAATCCGAGTTGAGCTTTTTGAGATATCATGATTTTTCGTAATGGTACAAATTCTGACGAAATTCCATTAGACCATATGCGAATGCAGTCATATGTAGGCTAATTTATGGACTCAATCTTCAAACATACCCGTCCATCATGGAGCAGGTGTCGATAGATATGCGTGATTGATGCTAGAGCTTACTAACAGTCGATATTCCATATTTGTGATGACATTTATTTGCGAAGATAGCGTATAAATAGCATGGCGATTCAAAATTTTCCTAACAAAAGAGGGCGAGTAAAGATATTCAGACGACAGTGAGCTAAAATGTGAACCATTATACTAGAAGAGTGGTTAGTTCAGAACAGGAAAGTGATGAAATATATCGAACCATCACCATCCTTAAGATTTTATAGCCGAAAACATAGCACCACCCCCTAAAACGTAAGCCATGGCTTTGAGTGTCTGAAAGGCAAATATACCACATAATAGTCCTGGCGTTTGACGTAACAATTGTGCAAATGGCGATAATACTATGAAACTTGGCATATAGGTTCCTTATACACTATGTATCATTTTCAGATGTGTAGACATCGCGGCAGGTCCTTCATTGGCAACACTTGCTAGGCAACTATCCCACATCGAAGAAATACATATATGACTGATATTATGGCAGTTTTAACAATCTAACCTACTTCATGCAGCATTTTTATGGTGAAAATAATATTAGTTGTTGTTCGAGTGGATCTCGCTGGAAAATTACCATAGTTCTTACTTACAGGGGTGGTAACGGTTGCTAGGGACATACCCGAAATCGAAAAATGCCGAGCTGACTGATATTATGGTAGTTTTGACAAACTAATATAAACTACGTCATTATCATTTTATGGTGAAACAATTGTAATAGTTATTGTTAGTGTGGGTTCGACTTTAAAAATTACTATATACTTCTGGTAACGGTTGCTAGGGACATACCAGACATCGAAAAATGCACACATGACTGATATTATGGTAGTTTTAACAAACTAAACTACGCCATGTAACATTTTTATATTGAACACAATTATTATACTTCCATGGTGTAACCAAGGAAGTATATTGTTTTTCTATTGAGGCAGTTTTCCGTTTAATTGGAAATACTCAGAAACTAATTGCAGTAGGAACGCGAAATTTTCAGGGAAGATAGGCATTTAAGGCACACTCAATATGCTGATATCGCGATTTCGGCCAAACATTTAATGGCGGAGAAAAAAGAAAAAAACGATTATTTTTGTTATTATTATTATACTTCCATGGTGTAACCAAGGAAGTATATTGTTTTTCTATTGGGGTAGTTTTCCGTTTATTTGAAAATACTCAGAAACTGATTGCAGCAGGACCGCGAGATCTCTAGCGAATATAGGCATCTGAGGTCTACAAAAGATAATGATATCCGGATTTCGGCCCAATGTTTCAAGACAGAGTTATAGCCCTTATTCGATTATTTTTCATTATTATTATTATTATACTACAGTATTTTTCAACGCCCATATCTCTGAAAGTATTAGTACTAGAAAACTCAAGTTTGGTAAGTATGTTGGGGTAAATGAGTTCTATGCCTTTGGCTCATAACGGATATTGTCCGCATTTACCCCGTGGAGTTATCTCCCTTTATATGAAAATATGTCATTTTATTATCTCGCAAATTATAAGGAGTAGAGCATCGAAAATTGGACCGTATGTACACCTCGGTGTGCCCTACTGCCCACGGGCATCAAAACTTGTGTCCGCGCTTTCCCTGAAGAGTTACCGCCCATAAACAGGGGAACCTCTATTTTATTGTACTCTGTTCTCCCGTATCATTCCAGATAACTGCATTTGGTTTTCATAGCCGTGATGACCGTTCTCAGTTTAGTCCCAAAAAGAAAATTGAACAGGTTTTTTATTGACATTCATCTATTTAAGTATATGCATTCCCTGAACGAAAACAAACACAAACCAAGAAGGATTTTTGAAATCCGAGAAGAATTGCAAGAGTTACAGGCCCTCAAATTTTGCAGTTTGGGCCATGTGCTTGATAACACATCTCATCCGAAGATGTCGAAGTTTGGATGTCATCTGATACGGCAATGTGTGCGGACTCAAGAGCAAGCGGTGGGCCAAATTTGGCCAGTGTCGGTACAGTATTGTGGGTATGGGGAGGGTGGTATGTGGTACCAATTTTTTATTATTATCGGAATCAGACGAAACTTTGAATTTAACATCTACTACACCACCCGATCTAGAAACTGAAAGAATTTCGAAATTCCATTGAAAACTGACAAAGTTAGGGGCCCTCAAATTTAGCAATTTTGGGCCCATGTGCTTGATAACACATCTCCTCCGAAGATGTCGAACTTTGAATGTCATCTACTACGCCAATATGTGTAAGCTGAAGAGAGCATGCGGTGTGCCAAATTTTGTCAGTGTCGGTTCAGTGTTGTGGGTCAGGGGAGGGGTGATCCGAGGTACCAAATTTTGTTTCGTCTCCGAATTATATGAAACTTGGAATATAACATTTACCATACACGCTAATAACAAATCTGATAACAGATCGTAAATCCTTTAAAAACTGGCGGAGATTTTGGAACTCAAAGTTTGAATATGGGCCCATATTCTTTCCAATAACCAAAATGTTCTTCTTTTCCGAATCAGATGAAATTTATAATATGCTATCTCAGTAAGTAGCAGATAACAAAACTGAAAACAATTTTTAAATCCATTGGAAAAATCACGGAGTTATGGTCCTTCAAAAATTGCATTTTGGGCCTGGTGTGACAATTTCCCAATCCCGTCACCCAATTTCGAGGCAGGGTGTGGTCAATTATAAACACTTGAGATCAACACACAAATGTTAAGGACAGCACACAATCATCCTACATCATATTTTCCATCCCTAAACTGCGAATTGTTCAGTTCATGATTCGCCCTATTATTATACTTCCATGGTGTAACCAAGGAAGTATATTGTTTTTCTATTGGGGTAGTTTTCCGTTTATTTGAAAATAATCAGAAACTGATTGCAGCAGGACCGCGAGATCTCTAGCGAATATAGGCATCTGAGGTCTACAAAAGATAATGATATCCGGATTTCGGCCCAATGTTTCAAGACAGAGTTATAGCCCTTATTCGATTATTTTTCATTATTATACTTCCATGGTGTAACCAAGGAAGTATATATAGAACTTCCAACTTCGGGGTCTCGGCGGAATCTGAAAGAACTAGAAAAATAAGTGTGACAAAGTGCAAACCGTTTTGGCGGCAAATCTTTTTTTCCGGTCATTCCGGGGGTCCGAAAGTCCGGAACGAGGGTGGAAGATCCTAGTCGTTCCGGAACGAGCAATGGCAGACTAAAAAAAAAAACCCATTGACGGACAGCATCAAACTCGACCTAACTAACGTTTCGAAAAAAATACTTCCTGAAATATTTTTCTCCCGAGTAGAATTTGCATTGTCACACGAAATTCGCCGTTTTTCCTGGTTTTTCCATCCGTTCTGGGCCGTTCCGACCCGTTCCGGGTTCGATATCCAGGCAACGAGACCCTTTATTCGGAACAGTGCAACGTTATCGACGAAAACGGTTCGTTATGAGTATCTACACTGAATTCCAACGCAAAATCGACAGGGATGCGGCCGTGAGAGGGGGTTGAATAAAACGAAGAATAAATAGACGACGATATGTCGTCGCCGATTCCATGTCATGTGGCAAGAAATTGATTTTCCGCCAAACCAAAAACATCCAAAATGAATTTGTTTTTCTTTAAAACAGTTAAGCTAATTGACACGCATGGTAGCACAGACACGACATTTGTCATGGGATCCCAAGAGAGCTCACAACGGGATTTATCTCTCGTAAAAAGGCAATTTACATGTTATAACTCAATAATAAAAAACACCCCTAGTCGCCATTTTAATATGTTTAGCACCATATACTTCATTTCCGTCGGTTCCATTTGTCAAAGGAGTATTTTCGGTAGGTATGACGAACGGGGCGAATCATCTGATATGCGTTGGGGAGGGGTTGAAAGATAGAGAGAAAAGTAGACGAAATTCCATTCTAGGTCGTTCCAGACCGTTCCAGGCTCGGTATCCATAAACATTGAGGCGCGTTGAGGCGCGTTAACCTGACTGATGCTATGCTATCAATATAAGGGATGGATTAGAAATAATCGAGCTGAAATCAAACATAAAATTGACAGGGATGCGGCCGTGAGATGGGGTTGAAGAAAACGGAGAATAAGTAGACGACGATATGTCGTCACGTGGCAAGAAATTGATTTTCCGGCAAAACCAAAAACATCCAAAATGAATTTGTGTTTCTTTAAATCAGTTAAGCTAATTGACACGCTTGGTAGCACAGACACGATATTTGTCATGGGATCCCACGAGAGCTCGCAACGGGATTTATGTCTCGTAAAAAGGCAATTTACATGTTATAACTCAATAATAAAAAACACCACTAGTTGACATTTTAATATGTTTAGCACCATATACTTCATTTCCGTCGGTTCCATTTGTCAAAGGAGTATTTTCTGTAGGTATGACGAACGGGGGGAATCATCTGACTTGCGTTGGGGAGTGTTTAAAAGATAGGGAGAAAAGTAGACGAACTTCCATTCTATGTCGTTCCAGACCGTTCCAAGCTCGGTATCCATAAAAAAAATGAGGCGTGTTAACCTGACTGGTGCTATGCTATCAATAGAAGGGATGCATTAGGAATATTCGAGCTGAAATCAAATACAAAATTGACAGGGATGCGGCCGTGAGAGGGGGTTGAAGAAAACGGAGAATAAGTAGACGATGATATGTCGTCGCGTGGCAAGAAATTGATTTTCCGGCAAACCAAAAACATCCAAAATGAATTTGTTTTTCTTTAAATCAGTTAAGCTAATTGACACGCTTGGTAGCACATACACGATATTTGTCATGTGATCCCAAGAGAGCTCACAACGGGATATATGTCTCGTAAAAAGGCAATTTACATGTTATAACTCAATAATAAAAAAAAACTCACTTAGTTGCCATTTTAATATGTTTAGCACCATATACTTCATTCCAGTCGGTTCCATTTGCCAAAGGGGTATTTTCTGTAGGTATGACGAACGGGGGGAATCATCTGACATGCGTTGGGGGGGGTTGAAAGATAGAGAGAAAAGTAGACGAAATTCCATTCTAGGTCGTTCCAGACCGTTCCAGGCTCGGTATTCAAAACAAATGAGGCGCGTTAACCTGACTGGTGCTATGCTATCAATAGAAGGGATGCATTAGGAATATTCGAGCTGAAATGAAACACGATATTGACAGGGATGCGGTCATGACAGAGGGTGGAAGAAAACGGAAAATAAGTAGACGACGATATGTCGTCGCCGATTCCATGCAAGTCATGTGGCAAGAAATAGATTTTCCGCCAAGCCAAAAGCATCCAAAATGATTTTTTTTTCGTTAAATCAGTTAAGCTAATTGACACGCTTGGTAGTACAGACACGATATTTGTCATGTGATCCCAAGAGAGCTCACAACGCGATTTATGTCACGTAAAAAGGCAATTTACATGTTATAACTCAATAATAAAAAACATCACTTGTTGCCATTTTAATATATTTAACACCATATACTTCATTTCAGTCAGTTCCATTTGTCAAAGAAATATTTTATGTGGGGATGACGAACGGGGAAAGCATATGACATACGTTGGGGATGGGTTGAAAGATGGGTAGAAAAGTAGACGAAATTCAATTCTAGGTCGTTTCAGACCGTTCCAGGCTCGATATCCATAAAAAAATGATGCGTGTTATTCTGAGTGATGTTATGTTGTAAGTAGAAGGGATGCATTAGGAATATTCGAGCTGCAATTAAACTCAAAATTGACAGCAGAGATGTGACCGTGAGAGGGGGTTGAAGAAAACGGAGAATAAGTAGACGACGATATGTCGTAGCCGAATCCAAGTCATGTGGCAAGAAATTGACTTTCCGCCAAACCAAAAGCATCCAAAATCGGTCGAAATTTTTACCCTTCTCGAAAATGGTCCATACCCCATGTTCACCCCCCCCCCCCCGGTGGAAATTGGTGGGGGTCGGGGTGTTTCTAGGGGTATTTGTGGCGGGCCATCAACCATTAGCGTCAAATCTGTGGAAATCCTTACCATTCTCGAAAATGATCAATCCCCCATTTTCGCCCCTTCGGGGTGGCACCCCCGGGGTTAAGGGTGGGGAATCGGGTGTTTCTGTGTGGTATTTGAGGCGGGCCACCCACCCATGCCGTCAAATCGATCGAAATCGTGACCGTTCTCGAAAATGGTCCATTCCCCGTTTTCACCCCCTCGGGTGGCATTACCGGAGGTAATGGGTGGCGGTCGGATGTTTTCAGGTGGTATTTGGGACGGGCCACTCAACCATGCCGTCAAATCGGTCGAAATCCTTATCTTTCTCGAAAATTGTCGATACCCCATGTTTACCCCCTAGGGGTAGTACCCCAGGGGTGATTGGTGTGGTCGGGGTGTTTTTAGCGGTATTTTGAGCGGGCCACCCACCCATACCGTCAAATCGGTTGAAATCCTTACCGTTCTCGAAAAATAAATTTTATGAAGGAAAAGATTTTTATAGACGGTCGACCTTAATATTGTATCGACCTGCGACCTGCGACCGGGGTCAGCTGTTTAGAAAGTTCGAGGTCAAGTGAACATCTGAGCGCCAACCACGAGAAAGTCGGGTATATTGATTGATTGATTGTCCTCGTGGTGACGTTGTCGATACCCGACTGCCCATTCAAACGAATTTCGCACAGACCACAAGGTCAATAATTTCTAGCTCCTGTTTCGAGATACTTTTGTGTCTACTGATGTATCATCACCATCTATGTGTTTGCTATGTGTGCAGTCTATTCCAGTCTGGGGATGCTGTCTTGAAATGATTGTCTGTGTTCATGTGAGATGCGATGTTAACCAGAGCTGTGTATATGCATGAAGTTTGCAAAAATGCTATGAAGACTTATACAGGTAATATGAACTTTCCATTGACCCTGCCCACCAGGAATGAGAATTCATTGACTGCCAAAGCTGACTATATCAATTTAATGTCAAAAGGCTCGAGGACAGTTATCTTGAAATGGACCACTATAACCCTCTGACATCTATTTCCCATTGTTCAGGCGATTTAACTAGTTTCTAGGGCTATGTTTGAAGATTAAGGTTTTCGTCATTCCATTCTTATTTTTCACAGGTATATTTGGATTGAGACATTTGACTTGGCATTCAGCTAGGTTTCCCGGAGGCGAGAGCCCACCTTGTTAGGAGCTAAATCGCTGTTTTAGCTCCAAATTCATCGGGGCAGGCACCCTTTTATCCGTTGCACGCGAATATGTGGCGATTTGCTTTTTATGACTATTTTGTGGTGGGTTGCCAGGTGCGCAATGCAGTGGACTGGCTCTTAAGCGGATGGAAAGTTTGGTCAATGTGGCCACGGCGGATTACACCCTACATCCCGATGATCACTAATTACTCACCGGCCTAGAATGGATGAACTTCATGTTTTTCACACATAATATTCAATAATCAACAAAGTTCTCGTCAGTATAAGCTCTATGATTGTATCTGATAACCGACAATTTCTCGATTACTTTATATTTACATTTTATAAACCGTACTTTTCTTCGTGATGTTTTCTTACAGTGCACCAAACTAGAATTGACCGGAAGCGAACCCCCACCGTGAGTCCGTCGTGAAATATGACATATTTCGTCGGAATACGGTACTTTCCCATTTATAAATTTGTTTTTTAATATATAAAACATGTAATTTTTCTAGTTATGTAATTTGGGTCATAATACGACATCTTGTAATCTCGCTTTCGACTGGAGTAGTAATTCTAAACTTAGAGTATCAACATTTTCATCTGTAAACGGTACAAAACTTATATAAATCGTGGATAATCAGGCAATGAAATTTATTCCAACGACTTAAACAAACTGTCAGCATCTATTTCACATCATACATTTGCCCGATAGAAGGATCGATTTGCTTTCGTGGCAGATTTTCATGTACCTGCCACGAATTCATAAATGACAACATCAGGAACATGTGTCTACAATAGAAATTTGGCGACTAGCTCCCCAAGAAAAACTGACTGACAGGTTTTAGCGGACGTTTTTCACACGTTACCGTAAACACTAATCAAAAGAATTGTTCCTTGGCTCTTCATTGTATGTCACTTTTCATAATGGGCTGCCTAATGATACTGTTGAGGTATAGTTTTTTTTTTACATTTGACTGCCCAAACATTGTCATAATATTGCAGATATATTCTGTTTCCAAGTCACTTTTCTGGTACATAAAGCTTTTTCTCATGTTGTTATGTCTATTTATGTCTGATTTTAGGTGGACAAGGGCAATTTTGTCAGCCCGTTGGTTAGACATTTTTCATGAAACAGACTTTTCCATCCCCTTAATTCAATTCCGTTGGTTTATTCTGGTCATCATATAGGATATTACCGTTGTTACTATTACAAAATCTGTTACATAATAGTTATGTATGCGGGCACATAGGTTATCATGTAGATTGAGCGGATTTCTACGACACTATGGTCATGTTCAAAATAATTATTATTTCAGATTTGATCATTGTGGTCCAGTGAGTGGGGTTTGTGCTATGAGTGCTAATTAGCCTCACGAGGACTGAACTCGTTTGGGTCGTGATTCTTTTGCGATAACTTTACTCAGACGAGATTGGTTGCATAAATGCTTACTTTTCAATGAATTTATAGTAACTTATGCCTTCCTTCGAGGTTGGGGCAGACCATTTGCCATGGCAGGATTCTCATCGTGACAATTCATACTATATGGGTATCACCCGCAGTCTAGCAATATCCTAGGAATTTTGAGTAGATCCCACCACATTGCGACCGGTTGCCATAGCAACTTCTTTGCGGAAATTTATGATGTTGGGGGCTGTAATTTCGCTATATGCTGTTATGTTTGAATAAAATATAAATGGTTTTTCTAAAGCTAAATGATCCAGGGCTATTTTCCAACATCTGAAACTAACCTTGCTCTCAAATCTTCCTTCAGACTGTGGGCGCCATTCAAAATGGCCACCGAACCACCCTTTCTAATGTTACAATGCTTACTTTTAGCATAATTTTATAGCCATGTACGCGTTAATTTCATGCTGTGTCCGACTATTTGGCATGACGGAATTATCCAGGTGACAACTCATAATATACGGGTCATCAGTCGTGGTCTATAAATCTTCCAAAATAATTTGGTCAATGCCCCCAATTTGCGTCCGGTTGACGGGGCAACCCATTTTCGGAAAGTTATGCGTTTGGGGCTGTAATTGCGCTATACGAGATGTCGACATGCGACATTTTGAATCAAAAGCAATTAATTGCCACAAACTATGGTCCAGGAATATATTTAAAATGCTCGCGTTTCTTGTCTTTCGGCGGAAGTGGTGAAAATTCGTCTGCCATGGAGATTTCCAACCGAAGTCTTGTCTGCGCGTCTATGACTTCGGCTTCTCGGCGCCAACATGTTGGAACAATGACGTCACGAAGTCACACGACCCCCACGTGCCGCCAAAGATAGGTTACATCTTCCTGGACCCCTCGCTGCGTGATCGGCCTATCGACTGAATACCTGATACTAGGCGCAAACATTTAATTATAACCGATTCATTCGCTTATTTCAAGTGCATGGATTGGGAAACGGACAACAAGTCTCAGCCTTTTCCGACGACATTCGGCAAGTTCCTTGTTACGTGCGCTCGCGCAACAGTATGGCGATCAGCCAGATTCGTACCTTGGTGTCACTCTACTCCGTTTCACTCCATGACGTCACCAAAAACGACGTAAAACCTCGTGGCGTTCTGACATTTTTACTGTGCCGCGTTTTTGCTATGTTTATTTTATGTGTTGTTTTCGATTATTTGTTTGTCGCCGATTTCGCCATTTGTCGGGATTCCCTGTTTCTATATTTAAAACTGGCATGCTCGTAGTGAGCCTCGGTTTCGATTTTTTCTCCCAGGTCAAAATACGTCAGAGTTATGACAAAAATAGATCGACCTACATTTTCTCCATCAGAACTCTACATCAAAGAGTCTATAGACTCCTTCGGGACCTACATAGACTTCTTCATTTGGGTATTTTTACTTATAATTGGGAGGTTTTATCATTTTTGGTTCGTGCGAAGACCTCTTTTTATCATGCGGGAAAAGAGACATTCAAAACGCGATTTAGTAATTCGACGCAATTGGCTGAATAGCCTAACCTTCAACCGAGTTCCGGGTCAAATACGACGAATGACGTAACACAAAACAAAACGCATTGGTTGACACCGTTTGAAGAGTTTATTGTTACATAAAATGATCGTTATTGATTAATTATTGATTAATTCTTGATATTTATTGTTGCATATTGGCTGTTATCAATATTTACATAAATGGTATTAATTATTTCTTATAATTGCTCCTTCGGTCAACTTTGACTATCGGAATATGAAAATGAAAATATGCCGCTGAAAATAAAAATGTAATCGATATTAAAGTCTCATCCTTTCGGCAACATGGAATTGGTTTTAATTACTTAAATGATTAATATAGTAATTTGCCTTTTATCTGTGATGAAATGAGAAATGGTAATTGTCTTGTTTTGCTAACATTAAATTAAATTACATAAATTAAGTAAAATACAGTGAAATTATTTTTTAATTATTACCTTTTTGCGCACGTTGGCATCTCTCTGAGTGCATTCTAGTTTCTTTTTGGTTTCGGGAGTTACATAATTGCAGTAAGGTCTGCGAGTTTGGTCTTTGAACGTACATGTAACAAGGGCGAATATTTCTGAGTCTCGGCTCGTGAATTTGTTGGCACTTCAGTATAACGGGGCATTCATCGCCCAGTTCTACATTCCAGGCGGCACATTGTCGTTCCGAGTAGTCAACATTGTACAATGAGGCCTGTTCAACGGGTAGTTTGTGATTTCCTTTCGGAACATCAGCCGGCTGTGTACAGATCTGTTGTGGTCCTGCGATATGTCGTGTTCTCTTTCGGAAGAGGTCTTCATACTTCTATCAACTGCGAACTTGCTTTTTTGTTTTCGAGAGGGATTTCCCCCACTCCTGGATAACTCCGTCGCGTACTTTGCGATCGCAGGACGAGGTACAGCGAGTAGGGCTTTTCACATTCGGATTGGTCCAGACATTCCTCATCCCCAAAGAATTAATTGTGTTGCGGATCTCCATCATCCACTTGCTGTTGAAATATCCAGTGTGCCACAAGGCCATCATTACATCATATAATTTTAGTGTGATTCTGTTTATGGGCATACAATTTAGTCTGGCCCATTCCGATAAATATGAGGCCAGATTTCATTTTCACGGTTATAGGGCACATCCCAAGTTTGACATACACGAAGGACGTTGATGTGAAATTTGTTTTTTGTTACGAGTAATTGATTTTTCGTAGCCTTCCAGAATTCTCTTTGCTCAGTTTGTGATTTCTGGCGTTAATGAGTAGTGCATAGGTTGCGTTTTAGTTTCGTTTCAATACCCCTAATATCGTTTTCAAAGTAATTTGATTTCACCATGTTTTTGTTGTTTGTTAGTTTGTTTTTCTCGTCGGGGAAAGTTGTACCTGCAGGCAATTATACTGCCCACATTCAGTTGGCTGCCGGTTGCGCGGTTATATCTAACCGAAGGGGTTACAATGTAATGTTTATTTCTCCAGTAACATGTCGAAATAGTAGTTGCGTCATAATACAGAATATTTCAGGCGGGGTATACATTACGTTGGATAAGATATACATCTTCACGTGCACATACCTTTCATCGGGACAACAATTGTCCCGCGGTTACACACCTATACTGTGGTTTCTCTCCCCTGTCAACGGATACCGTGGTTGTTGGTTCCTATCTACTAACTGCGTCGTCGATTTCGGTGGCATTTTTCCTTTATTTGGAAGTCTGTGGCAGTCAGTATTCGCGCAAAAATAATTCACATTTGGCAAAAAATATTTTCATTTGGCAAAAGTTTTGGCAAGTCACATTTTAATTCCTCAAGCAATTTGGACAAATATTGGTCAATCAATACCATTAATTTCAGGATACTCTTACATCGTAATTATATTAGTGGTGTTTTATGAGGTTGAGGGACAGTTAACGCCTCTATTTAGATGCAGTTAATCTCATAGCATTAGTACTGATGGTTGGAGGGATTACTAATCCTCCTGTGATGTGCCCTACGGAAGGAGAAACCGTTCTACCATTGTATTGTTCGGCGATTGGCGTATTGTTGTATGATAAACCACAATAGAGATGCGAGTATTTATAATTATTAACTAACTACCTTCTATCGATATCATAAGTCGTTCAAACCGCGAGTGTCGAAACATAAGACTTGATAAAAATGGTACTATCAGGGATAACATTTGGCAACTGCTCCAATACTTTGGCAAAAAATATTTTTATTTGGCAAAATAATTTGGCAAAAGTAAATTTCGGTCCAGCGCGGACCCTGGTGGAAGTGTTCTGGATGGCGCATTTCCCGGGATGCAAGTATCCGGATTGTCATTGTCGGGTAAGTTGGGTACAGTTTGCATACAACTGTCTCATATACAGGTTATAGTACTGCCTCAATGTCCCATATATTCCTTGCCGTTGTTGTAGCGTCACTAGTCAGGAGGGGCTTGAGTTTTCTCCCCGTATCAGCATACTGTTGTACACGATCAGAAGGGCCATTGGTTTATTAATCGACTATCCCTCCATTCAGTGACTCAGTCTTGTACACGGCCATTAGTAATTCAGTTTATGCCTTTTGATGGTTCCAGTCATGAATTAAAGACATATTATGGACTTGTTCGGGTGTGTTAAACTTTTAAATTAGTATTCATGCAGTATGCCAACTGGAGGAATGTAGAACTCTACTAAATCGCAGAAATTCTCAAGCTAATCGGCCGTAGCTCTTTATATAAAACATCACCAGCAATACGCTCAATTGTAAATATTTACTTCTCGATTCGGGACGCAAATATCGGCGACTATGCAACAAACCGATTTGTCATGGAGAGACGCTGGATTTAATTGATATATCATAATGACAGTGTCTTCTATCAGTTTGGATTTAAATAAAACACAAACGAAACAAAACAAAACACAAGATGTCAGCATAACTCACTTTCTAACAATCGTGTGAGGAGGTACTCACAAGTGAGTCGGCACTTCTCCTTCTTCCCCCGGGCGGACAGCTCGGGTGACCCGTGCACTCGTATGGTTACAGGTTGTACAAAATCGGTCCCCCACGATAGGTTGCTCTTTGAACTCGAATGGGAGAAGCTGGACAGTAGGCGGTATGTTAAACGAATGAGTATATTTTACGATATTGCAAACAGCAAAGCCCCCGCCTACTTAACTCGGCTTCTTCCGTCAAAGGTTAAGGATAACTGTGATTACGAACTGAGAAATACATCACATTTATATCGTCCCATTTCAAATAGCAAATGAACAGATTAAACTTTCTTCCCCATATGCGTTATGGATTGGAACAAATTGGCTGACAAAAAAAAACAAAAATAAACAAACAAACAAAAAAGGATGAAACATTCCACTCGATAGGTTCAAGAAAGCACTAGTAACTAAGCCATTACAACTACCGACATGTTTTTCATATGGTAAACGGCTATTAAACATCCTTCATTGTAAACAGTGGTGTGAATGTGGTAATCTACAAGCTGATAAACTTAAAAATTATATAGCAATTTCTGCTACAGGTAGGTGCGGACATTCTGTAGCAAATGCTTTCCACTATTTTTTTGAATGCCAACCACACTTTGAAGAAAGAATTACACGCCGTAATAATCTTCTGCGCTTTAATATACTGTCAGTTATGGCACTTATATTTGGGGACCCGAACTTCGAACAATTATAAACTGAACATATCTTTCAAGCTGTGAAAAATTACTTCCGAGATACAACTCAAGAGGAAAATCCGACAAAGTTCTGTTAAGACGCTCGAATCATTTGAATGCAAATTGTACAAATGTTAACAATGCACCATGAGGTACATGTATCACATTTAAAACAGCTACTTGAAATCATTAATGAAATTATTTAGAATTGGTGGGTGCTGAGACTATACACTATACTTCAAATAATATACAATGATCCACTGTATGTATACACTTGTACATTATGTTATACCTATCGTGTTGACATCCCACATTATTATGTATCGGTGTTAAAACGGAAATTGGGAGAGGGGGTTATGTATAAGTGGATCGCACTTGTCCTCCAATCCCAATATGTATTGTTATATACTTATTGGTAATAAATATGTTTAAACCAAACTCGGTTAGGTAATATTCCTCATGGGGAGTGGTGTCGCGGTGATCGCATGGTATACATAGGGTCGTGGTCCGGTTTTACCACTTGTTTGTCCGTCTGTCCGTCCGTCCGTCTGTCTGTAGACACTTTACGCATGGTGCTATAACTGACCTCTTTTCGCGCTGATCGGTGCCAAATGTTGTGTATGAATTTCTCCGCACCAAATGCAGATCGAAATCCGATATATTTTAAAGGATTATGGCCCATTGCCATTGAAATCATGCATGCTTCGACAATTCAACCATTTTTCAGCTGTTAGGTTCCATAAACTTGGTCTGAGTTTCTCAACGCACGACTACAGATAGAGTTCGAATATGGTTTGATCCGATATTCTTCATGACGTTCTGCCCCTTTGATTATTTTCTTCCTGTCTAACAATATATCTTAGTTACACAGTATGCACTGTCCCGGTAGTCTGTTATAACACCGGTTTACAATGCCATGCAGTTTTTCCCCACATGTGTGTTGGCCATCAGATGCGATATCATTGAGGGGAAGGTTTCTGCTATCATTTTTATACGCATGGTTATTTCCATTGCAGCTTAGAGGCCTAACCTGGTTTTTCTGTTTAGTAGCATTACTGTTGGTGGTTAATGCAGTGATTGTGTTAAGTAGATGGTTGGTTGCATCAGCTACCCTAGTTGGTGTGGGCGCTCGCCATGATGTACCGGTGGGTTTTGGTGCATCATACGGTGGTCTCCGGGCTATAACGGTCGTCAGCCGGTACGGCGTGCTGGCCGGGGCGTCGGTTACGCCTCTTTTTCTGACCTTAGTACTTGTTTTCTCCTTTTTTTCAGATGCCAAAAGCGACAGCAATGACCAGACACCGATTAGTACCCGATGTCCCGGTGGAAGTGGTTGGGCCATCGCGGGTGACCAGGCATGCATTACCAGCCGGCATCCCTGCCCGTTCGAAGGGGATGCCCGCCAGGAGTGGTACATATTCTACGGCCGCGCCTACAATTGTTCGTCCCGTATGGCCGCTGGTCACGCGTGTGCCTGGCAGTGTGCGTCATAGGTCGGTGCGGTCGACTACAGCGTCATCGGTTGGTGCGCGATCGTCGCGTGGTCGGGTGCGTGCTGTGGTCATGCCCGAGGAGGTTGCATCGGTAGCTGCTTCGGCCGATATTCGCGGGGAAGACGAGCAGTGTGTTTTCCGGGTTTTCCGGGTCCCATTTTCACCTCCTCGGGGTGGTACCCCCGTGGTGATGGGTGGGGGTCGGGTGTTTTTAGGTGGTATTTGAGGCGGGCCACACACACATGCCGTCCAATCTGTCTTAAATCCTTACCGTTCTCGAAAGTGGTCTTTACCAAATTTTGGTGGGGGATCCTGGAGTTTCTATGGTATTTTGGGCGGATCACCCACCCATGCCGTCAAATCGGTCGAAATCCTAACCGTTTTCGAAAATGGTCCTTACCACATTTTCAACCCCCTCGGGTGGCATCCCGGGGGTGATGGGTGGGGGTCCGGGAGTTTCTAGGGTATATTAGGCAGATCACCCACCCATGCCGTCAAATCGGTCGAAATCCTCACCATTTTCACCTCGTCGGGGTGTCATTCCCGGGGTGATGGGTGGGGGTCGGTGTTCATAGGGGTATTTGGGCGGGCCACCCACCCACGACGTCAAATCGGTCAAAATTCGTACTTTCTAGAAAATTGTCCATACCATAAATATTATGTTCACCCTTCGGGTGGCACCCCATGGAGGTGATTGGTGGGGGTCAGGGTGTTTCTAGGGGGTACTTGGGGTGGGCCACTCGCCAATGCCGTTAAATGGGTGGAAGCTCTCACCGTTCTCGAAAATGGTCATTACCCCATTCACCCCGTGGCACCCCCATGGGCGATAGGTGGGTTCGGCGTATTCCTAGTTGGTATTTGGGGCGGGCCACCCACTCATGCCATCTAATCGGTCGAAATCCTAATCGTTCTCGAAAATTGTTCATACCCCATTTTCACCCGTACGGAGTGGCATCCCCGGTGTGATCGGTCGGGTTCTGGGTGGTTCTGGGTGTTTCTAGATGGTATATGGGGCGGGCCACCCATCCGTGTCGTCCAATCCGTGGTATTTGGGACGGGCTACCCACAGCTTTGTTTTTTATGGCTGAAAAGGGCATGCCGATTCATGTTTTAGAATTGTCGAAATTAGTATTACTCATAACTGAATAGTGATGGGTTGGCTTAATTTCCAACTCTAGGAAAGCTTGAGGCTAATCTAGATGCTATGATTTTTTCGATTTTCTTGTTCAGATTTAAAACTTTTCGCACACCGGGCCGAACCATGGTCGGCCCGGTGTGTCATTGTCCCTCCCCGTGGCCAATACAAAACTTCTAATTAACGTTTTACTACATTTGGTCAAACTTGTGGACTGAAATGGTCATCAGTTGGAGAATTTTCCAACCTGATGGGGGGGGGGGGGTATGAGGTTTGAAATTTCCAACACTAGGAAGCTTCAGTTTAGGCCAGTCTAGATGCTAGCATTTACGATTTTCTTGTATAGTTTTCAAAATTTGTCACACCGGGTCGAACAACCATGATCGGCCCGGTGTGTCCTCGTCTCTTGTCCATAGCCGTGTGCATTTGTCCGGTGTTAGATCACTAGCTAGATGGATTTATGCAATTTTCAGGTTAAAATATCTGAATGTTCTGATACCCGGAATATAGAACCATGGTATATGAATATATAGGATATTAATATTAGCCCTGAGCACTGAGGTGCAAGGGGGTGCAAATGGAATTATGCAAAACTTGTGTTTGTTCTGATTCTGATTAAGGGGGGGGGTGCAGTTGGAATTTCCCAAGGTAGACACCCCTCCCAACGGAGATCCCTGGATATACACCATTGTCTGACGGGGGGGGGGGGGTGTCCACTGTTAAGTGGCCTGTTTCTGGATAGCTATGTTCTTTTGAACGATACATTTATATAAGTTATGTAACACTTGGTATTTCTTATTTCTTAACAGTAAAGATGCCTTATGTGCACTCGGCCTTGTATAGTAGAACTTGGCTATGAATTTTTCGCGTACATGTTGAAGAACCGGACAAACTAGTAATGTATGGGTTTCATCCCCCACTTGTTCGTTACAAAGTGTACATAGTCGGTCTCTAATTGGAATTTCGGCGCATTATATTTTGTGCCTCTGCTTCGTAAGCGTGCAAATGTAAGTCGCAGTTTCAAATACTTCTTTAATTTCTCGGTCACCTGTTTGAATCACAATTAAAACCTTTTTGAAAGAACTATGTTTGTGTAACCTTTGTTTAGTTGTGTAATGTCCACTTCTTTATTTATATTGATGTATGCTTTAAAAAACTCCCCAGCGTACATGGAACCTTCCAATCTGCCCCAAGGCAAGTACGCCAGATGACTAACACTTTTTTTTCCGCTGAGCCCGTACCTCATACCTTTGAACAGTTATACGTGTTTAGGATAAACGGCGAAAACATAGATTTTAATACTGTTTGTGCCATTTCGGGACAACTGTTTCTGACTTTAAATTTTTAACAATTTCATTATAGATACATTATATCATGGGGTGCCTATATCTATACGTTTTGACAAAATCCGCGATAAAATGTTTTTTTTATCAGATTCGGTGCTCCTCTCGATACCCAAATCCCTGCCTCCAGTGCTCCCCTCGATATTCCAATCCCTGCCTCTAGTGCTCCCCTCGATACCCCAATCCCAGCCTCCTATTCCTGCATCCAGTGCTCCCCTCAATACCACAATCCCTGTATCCAGTGCTCCCACCGATACCCTAATCCCTGCCTCCAGTACTCCCCTCGATATCCCAATCCCTGCCGCCTCCAGTGCTACACTCGATACCCCGAATCCTGCCTCCAGTGCTCCCCCTCGATACCCCAATCCCTGCCTCCAGTGCTCCCCTCGATATCCCAATCCCTGCCTCCATGCTCCCCTCGATACTCCGAATCCTGCATCCAGTGCTCCCCTCGATACCCCAATCCCTGCATCTAGTGCTCCCCTCAATATCCCAATCCCTGCCTCCAGTGCTCCCATCGATACCCCAATCCCTGCCTCCAGTGCTCATCTCGATACACAAATTCCTGCCTCCAGTGACGTGACGTTGGTAACCGTGAATAACACCCATTATAATCCATGCTTATTTTGAGAGGATTATAAATAAGTTTGGTGGAAATATGCGACAAACAATTTGTGTGCCCCTCTCAAGACCACTACTGACCCAGACGGCGTCACTGCGGACAATTCACACTACACCATTATATTCTCTGTGTCATAGAAGTAAAATAAATAAAACGTTTAGATCATCTTCCCATCACCTCACTGTTATATGCCACCATCATAACGCCCGAAATCATCTCCAAGTGGGTTGTAGGGGAGGGGTTACGCCCCTTCCAAATCCCCTCGGGTTCAGTCCCTAACTCCCAATAAATAAAACGTTTAGATCATCTTCCCATCACCTCACTGTTATGCCACCATCATAACGCCCGAAATCATATCCACGTGGGTTGTAGGGGAGGGATTACGCCCCTTCCAAATCCTCCCGGGTTCAGTCACAAACTCCCAATAAATAACTAAATAAAACGTTTAGATCATCCTTCCATCACCTCACTGTTATGCCACCAGCATAACGCCCGAAATCATCTCCACGTGGGTTGTAGGGGAGGGTTCCGCCCTTCTAAATCGCCCCGGGTTCAGTCCCAAACCAATAAATAAATAATCCGACAAACAATTTGTGTGTCCCTCCCAAAACCACCACTGACCAGACGGCGTCACTCCGGACAATTCACACTACACATTGTATTCCCTGTGTCATGGGGGTAACTCTGCATGCGTAGGTTTGGTGGGAATTGGTGGGAATCGTCGACAAACAACACACTCGAATTTGATATCCCTTTCCATCACTGATTCTCGACAGCGTCACACTTGAGTGTTTTAACCCTTTTGGGTCATCTTAATTTTTCGAAAATTGTGTACTTTAATTATTCTTAAGTGGGATGTATCGACACCAGATGGATTTCGATATTCATCGCTGTATTATACGTCACTGGTGGACAATTACAGACGGGACCAATTCAACTCAGGGGAACATTAGTGACGAAAATGAAGTGCATGAGCATGGCACGTATTCTGGTAGAGACCCACCCTAGTATACGAGTCGGTGCAGATCACGGTCGACATACGCATTGATCAATGTGCTTGCGGAGTAAAACTGCTATCAGCGTTCGCTGGATCAGATTCCTGACCAAATGCGATAATGTTGTTACTGATACCTCGCGGTGTATATATCAGATGGCGAAAACAATAAGAGGTAACGTGGATCGGGTGACACACACTAGCACGATCAACGTATTATAACTACACACACAACCCAAGGGGCGTCTCACAACCACGAAACTCTTATAATCTCCGGAACGTGCGTATCAATTCTTTAGAGAAAACAAAAAAGGTAAGTTTACTATTTCATCACTCCTCCCTCTCCTATTGTAACCCATAGGGAGCCCTACACACATCAGAGCAGACAACAGTCTCCAATTGCATGCAATACATGCTTAGATTTGTGTCGGGCGCTTTATGGGGTACGTTTACTATTTGATCACTTGTCACTAAGCGGTATTTCCTCCATTCAAAATATTTATTTAATTCTCAACCACATACATATTTCTTATATATAATTAGTTTATGTAATTCCTTCAATCTATCAAATCAATATACTGGCTGTTATTTAATATTTTATTCATCTTAACTAGGGCTTGCTAATTATCATATTCAGCTATGCACAATTCTTATCTACTGCCATGAATATTTACACCTATATTATTCTAAATGTCCATGTATCAAGCCGTGCTCTCAACTAATCTTTTTCAGGCGTTCACACTTCTTTAGCTAATATTATAACACACATCTATTGGTAAAACCTTGCGTATATTTTCCATATCCACGCCTTTATTTGGAGCGCAGAAATGTTCTCGTGTGATCTGATTGAGAACTTATTATTGACTGGTCAATCAGTGCATGGCGGCCATTTCACACATATCCAATCATTGCATGGCGGTCATTTCACACATATCCAATGATTGTCCGGACAATCATAACTGCTCAATTAATCAGGTCACAAATATTCCAGCACATCTCCACGCTCCAAAGCAAGATGTAAATTTGGAAAATATATCAGAAATGCACATTTGGAGATGATTCAAACATTCTCAGAGCACGTGCATGTCAGGGGCATGGTTGTGGGGGGGGGGGTAAAGTTCACACGTAAACTTGATTGAGTTTGAACCGGGAATGATGAACATATCAATCACGAATATACTAGAAGCTTTTGTATTCAGCATGTATATGATTTGCAACATTGAAAAGAAATTTATAGTTAAAAATTTTAAGTAATGTGCATGAGACGTCGTATTATGGCATCAACTTGAGCCTGTAGTCATAACTCATATATGTCGCATTATGGTGGTCAAAATAGATTGAATGATAACGAAAACATAGCGAAATACTTCTATGGAGAATATATTCTCCGCAAAGATCTAGAAGTGATTTTGATTGATATTAGCTTTATTTCTTGTCAAAATAACAACTTGATGACCCAAACCACGACAGATATTAATAAAAAAAAAATGAGAAAAAGATCAATAATTACCTTCACAATTCACAGTGGCCTTATGTGTGTCTTATATCAATATCGAAGTGACCTTTCTATCTCGTTGTCCAAATAGGGTTGATTATGTATCACGCATGCGTTGCTATACTGTTCACTCGTGTTAAATCAAGACAGAATTGGGCAGTTGTTGATTAAATTAATTGTCCTATTGTGTGCTATATGTAAGTTATATCATGACTCGTGGATATTTCTTGTATACGATTCTTACCATGATATAATCTGTACATATCCTGTGTTTAAGCAGAAAGTATTTATATATATAGAAGATCTCCAACGAGTTAAGTTGGGATATACGATTTTATGAAACGAGTTTGATTTACAACGAGTCGTAGACAAATTGTAAATCAAATTTACCACACAAGTTTCATTCAATCTTATATCCCAACAAATTTGAATCCACCCTACTACCCGTATTTATGGTCCGATCATTTTTTAATTTCTACATGCACGATTGTGATCATCTCTATATGGGAGCTATCGAATGTATAGGATTTTCGATTTTGACCGAAATTTATTTAAAAAGGACATGGCCGCCAGCATCCATTTTGGATTTGAAGATTGAATATATCGGCACATCCCGTTTTTATTGGACAATTGAATTGAACATTTACATGCATGTTTAGAATCACCTCTCGATGGGAGCTATCACATTGGAACAATTTTCGATATAAAACATGACCGCCGGCAGCCATCTTTAATTGTACTCGCTGTATGACTTAATCCTTTGACACACTCTACCGACGACATCCCTCATCTGATGATTACCAAACTGCATAGGCATCTTCGGGATTACCTCTAGATGAGAGCCTCCTATTTTAACCGAGTTTTGTTTGAACATGGCCGCCAGCAGCCATCTTGGATTTCATGTTTGAATACATCGGCCCACACCGAAGCCCGCATTTATAGGAGAATTGAATTGAAAATTTACAGGCATGTTTAGAACTTTAGAATCACCACTAGATGGAAGCTATCAAACTTGAATTTTTTTCGATGAAGAACATGGCCGCCGGCAGCCATCTTAAATTGTACTCTTTGTTAATCCTTCATCCGTCATCTGATGATCACCAAACTGCATATGCATCTTCGGTGTGACCTCTAGATAGAAGCCTCATATCTTGACTAAAATTCGTCGAAAACAAAGCGTTCAATCTAACAATAAAATATCACAAATGTTTTTAGATTATTTTAAAAATCAAAATGTTTAAAGTCGCCGTCGCGAAAATTCTCAATATATGTTCATTAATCCCCCGCTGTGTGAAAGATACGAGTGTTTACGACTGTGGGTGGCTGGATGATAGCCTGATGCCTCACTTCATTATGCCTCACTTCATTAGCTACAGTTATTTGCGAGAAAGCGTGTGACGTAATAGAGGACCCTGGGAATTCCCACAATATGGCGGACAGCAAACATTTTTGCGATCTGATTGTTCCTCGTCTGATTCGTCAGCAGAAGACACTTTAAATTTGACAACGGGAGCGTACATGCACGAGCCGGAATTACCACAAAATCACCATGGTGTGAGACCACCAAACGATTCAGACCTTGGATGGCGAAGAGATGAAAATCGCGTACGAAAATGGTGAGTCACTGAGCGTCTATTAAAAATATCGCGGTCACTGGCAAAACATGTGAAAATAAAATTGATGTAAATACTAGCGAATACCCCCTTTATTCGAGCGGACATGTGTAATAATCATAACGCATACTCAATACATCGAAATATGAAATATAATTCAAGGAAACGTTGTGTGTCTGCTGAAATGTTCGTCTAAAAATATACTAGTACTAGTAGTATTTTTTTTTTTACTAAATTAGTTAAAATGTCAATTTTGTGATGTATTGAAATTCTGGACTCGACCAGTGCCAGTCCATGGCTGCTCACGGATTGACATTGGATTCAACTATTAGTATCAGTACTATCACAATCAGTGACAGTGTTTGCACTGGCTAAAAAAATAAATAATAATTTGCCAAAAATGAGCTAACTCTTTATTTGTGACATTGTCCAGAAAAAAAAGTATCTTGAAAGTTGAATATTCAACATGTTAATTGTTATCTCGACACATCTTGAGATCCTGACATGCGCATCTCAAGCTCTGAACATATTACTAGTATCTCGCAATATTATCTTGAGATCTCTGCATATTTTCTTGAGATCTTGCCATATGATATCGAGAAAATATGTTAATATCTCAAGATTCTTTTCTCTAAATCTCGAGAGAGTCGATATAATATCTTGGTGGGGCTATTTTCTATAACAGTATATGGTACATTGTATAGCATTTTGAAGACAGATTCATTGTGTTCCAAGTGAGATGATTAATCATATTCATGGGTTCACGTGACTGCCGGGGTTCTATACATGTACATGTAGTATGTCTTTTGAATGAAAATCTGTTACGGTACCGGTATAGTTCTAAGAGCAACAGGAGGTATCGTGGATTCTCGGTCCAAAACAGCATCAACCCAACCAATTTCCCAAGCTTTTGTGGACTGAGAAGACTTGGTCTATACATGCCAATGTATGCTGTTTCTGAATATATAGTCATGAAACGGAAAGAAATTAACTTTCCAAGAAAAAGTTGTTTGAGTCAGTATTTGGGGCGGGAGAAAGATACCCGGGCTTTATTGTCGCCCCCACTCCCCAACCGAGAAGCTACTTATGACAGAAATGAACTTGTTATTTTATTGCTTATTTTGCTTCATACAGTCATGAAATGGCGAGAGAAACTCAGGCCTCGGTATCCCCCCCCCCCACCCCAAACCCTGACTCAATGAAATTTTTCTCGATTAAATTAAATTTCTCGCCATTTCATGACTATATAAAGCGCTATACATGTTGTAAGTGATCAATAATAAGATATTTTTTCTCATATGTAGCTGCTGGTTTTTGGGGGGGGGGTGGTATATTCAGGCCTGTGTAATTTCCCCCGCCCCAAATCCTGACTCAATAAAATTTGTAATGGATATATAGGGCAATATAAGCGATTCAATAATTAGTTTATTTTTGTCATATGTAGATGCTGGGTGTTGGGGATACTCAGACCTGTGTATCTAATTCCCCCCTCTCCTCCCAAACCCTGACTCAAACAACTTTTTATTGTAACATGTTAATGTATCGCACTTTAATGACTATAACATCAAAATAAATAAGCAATAAATTAATACATGTACATTTATATTTTGTCATATGTTGAATTCTCGGTGGGTGTGAGCATTTTACAGACTGAAAATAGTAAAAAGGGGGGAAGCACTGGGGGATATATCATGTGCACGTGGTCAGGTAAACAAACCATACATGTATTAAGTCGTGAATCCTTAAAACAAGATATTAACAGACCTGGATAATGAAATAGATACCTGGTAAACAATTCAGCAGGTATATTTCCTGATAACAAATTTGTGCGAAACTTGTCCAAGATATATGTATCCATGAGAACAAGTGGACGGACAGACGCATGCCCACTGTCATTCATCAGAACATACAGCAATGCCCTAAACATTCGACCCCTTAACCACAGCAGAACTGTGGGTAACTTTTCAGGATTTAGTCCGAAATATGGCTTGTTGCCATTCATGAGAGCTTTCCGGTGAATTTCAACAAGCCATATTTCCGACTGAATCCTGAAAAATTACCTATAATTCTGATGTGGTTAAGGGGTCGATTATTTAGGGCATTACTGTATGTCGAGTTTGTTACACATTTGTCAAAGTTTGCATCAACAAAATTGAGGAATTGAATGTTAACTCTGAGATGTTCCATAATAAATGTATTTCCCTTGTCATTTCAGGTGTTCATGCGGCCTATGTACAGTGATGGAGACTACCTGTGAGTGCAGATGTTGCCATGAGATTGAAAAAGTTGAGGCCAAGCTGAAGGAAGTGACAAAAGCGTTTTCAGAGGAAGAAGGACACTTCAAGTGTATCACGGAGACTGTCCCCTTCAGAAGTGTGTGCGTGGACCCATGGATACTTGAAGTTGCATGGTTAGGATACCAGCAACAGTATAGTCATCCGTTTAATGGACCTCTGCACAACAAATACACGCATATAGCATACAGACAGTTTATTCGGTGGTGCTATGGCTAGTTTTGGCTACCTTGGTTTGCATAACTGCAGACCTCTTCCATCGTGTGTTGTGAATGGCATCAGTATGCTTTCCCAAATGATGGTGGAAATTATAACATCTTAACGTGATTTATTTTGATAAACATATTGTGCTAATTTAAATATCATTCATTTATAATTGGTAACATCCCTTGGCCTGGTTGACTAACAACACTTAAAACATGAATATATCTGACTTATCTTCTAAATCGCAAATATAATGAACACTGCCCCCATGTTATTCGTGACAAGAATATAGTGCAAAATATTGACAGATAATTTTAACCCATTTCGCATGACTCTCGCGAGTATTGAGTTGCTTCACAATATTAAAGCTACACCGATATTGATCGTTTGTTTCTACAAAGCCATACGTTCTTGTTATTGTGGTATCCATGCAACAATTTACTCTGAATCATTAATGATTTATTTTTGTCAAAATCTCAACAGAGCTTGTATTTTATGATGTTTTTATCTCCGAATTTAAATACAATTAATATAACTTATAATCTTGTATTATCTTATTCTCTTCTATATTTTAAGATGCTGGTTCAATTTTTTGCACTGGCAATCGCCCTTTTCCCGCTTAACGGATATGTTCAGGGTGGCCGAATAGAGAACAGCCCAGCAGACAACGTTACTTCAACGAAAAGTTTTACGGGCCAGGACACAACTACGGAACCTTCCACATACGAGCAAACCGAATGCGAAAAAGCCACAACCCAGCGCCACATTGTCGTCGAAAATGGAGACTTTACCGCCTTTATTGTCGAGTCGGAGTATGAGAATCAGCCGGGTAACTAAAAACCAAGCAACTAAACCAAACCAAACCAAACCGAACCAACCAAAACCAACCTAAACCAACGCAACTCAACCCAATATAACCTAACCCAACCAAACACAACCCACCCCAACCAACCAAAAACCCAACCAAACCAAACCCATCAACCACCAGGCGCCTCACACAGATGATGTAAGTGTGCACTGTGAGGTATTTAGTGGGCGTCCTATGGGTTTACCCATTAAGAGCCAGTTATGACAACGATGGTATGTAACATTAAAGAGACCGATGAGTTAAATGGAATTGGCTTTTTCAAATGGGAGTCTTAAAGGGACCCAAGGCACTCGCAGTGAGTAAATGTAACAAAATAAAAGTCAGGAATAACAGACTGACTGTAATTCGCTGTAATAATAGGATTCAGTATAGTCAGAAAGCTATGTTCTATTTCCAAAACGAAGGCCTTGCAACATACCATTGCGAGTTCGTTAGTTATACCTGAGACACGAGACGTACACTACTACAGTCAGCATAACCACACACGCTCGGTCTTATGTGGCGTATATCAACTGCTAACAGTAAGGCTGAAGGGGTCATTCTTGCCAAAAAAAGTGCTGAAGGGTACACCGGATTTGAAAATGTGCTGAAGGGTACACAGGGTTTGTGATCGTCGCTAACATCGTTACTTAAACTGTGTTTCTGGAAGTCTGGTTCCCGTTAGCAGTTTGTTTTCAGTTCACTTTAATGTTCATTGGAGCGCAAACAATTATTCTCTAACAGAAATCATGGCAGATACGAAAACTAAACGACATTTAGAACTACATTTCAAACCCTATGTACCCTTCAGCAAATTTTCAAATCTGGTGTACCCTTCAGCACTTTTTTTGGTGAGAGTGATCCCTTCAGCAACTGTAAGTTGTTCTACGAATGGTCACGATCTCGCGTCACACGCCAATATCATATAGTATATCAACTACGATTTGTCACGATCTCGCGTCACACGCCAATATCATATAGTATATCAACTACGATTGGTCACGATCACACGCCAATAACATATACATGTAGTCTGATATTTATTGGCGGCCGTATTTAGAAGTTTTCAATATAAACGTCCCTAATATTTATAAGAGTAAAACACACACGATGTTTTCGTTCTAGTTAATGGACAGTGGTCTCGGTGGACGGATAGCGACTGTCTAGCTACATGTGGACTTGGTTACAGGGTCAGGTTAAGAACCTGCACGGAACCCACACCAAGTTACGGAGGCGCGCAGTGTGAAGGTCCCACTATGCAAACTGAGTCTTGTGTTAAGGAAAGTTGCCCAGGTTTGTTGTGTCTTTACTATAGTCTGAAGCGCACTGCCAATATTAAAGACCTCCAATGGCCTTCTTTTCATATATCAACTGGTTTGTTCAGAGAAAAATTATTATATCGCTGCAATAGACGTGTTCAATATCTTACTCGTATTTAATTTCGCGCAGTGCTATATATATATCACTCAGTTTTGAATTTCCGCACCTTGGATGCGCGTATATTGCTGCACGCATTCAAAACTGACAGAACTAGTTTTTTATCTTACTCAAATTCCTGGATGTACATGTGTACAGTGCATAATTATTGGACATATGTATCGTTTGTGGAGGTATATGGAATGGTATATAGTTATCGGGTATATTTATCGTTTGTGGAGGTACATGGAATGGTATATAGTTATCGGATAGATTTGTCGTTTGTGGAGGTACATGGAATGGTATACAGTTATCGTTTCTGGATTATTCACCGATGTGTTCTCGAACAGAGTTATCATTCCTGTGGATACAGTCATTCGTATAGTATAGAGCTATCGATAATAGTTATCGTTCCTGGAGGTACATGTGTATATTAGAGACATATGATATGAGCGACCATCGCGAACTTATTACTATATACGTACATTTTCCACATCAAAACATTGATAAATATCAGCAAAAGCCACATTTGCTGTGGATACTCTTTGCGCTGCATTCACTTGTATTTTATTAAATGAGATATCAGAAAATTCAAACAGTTTAGTTAATAATGCACAAAGCATACATGTATCTGACACGTTATGACATATATTCACAGCGTTGCAGCACAATTAAGAAACAAGCAAACCGCTATTACATTCTCAACAACTCGGCCATTTCCGCTTTGTTGGGACATTAACCTGTTCTATAAATAGGCACCATAATTTTCAGGACTATTTCATTCACGAATTTTACGTGATTGATTATCTGCATACTATCTGGAAATATATACGGCTGCTGAATATAGAAGATTCGCCAGTTATACATGAACATGTACTAATTATTGCTGTGTATGCATTATCAAGTTTGGTATAGTAATGCCGTGAATGCATTCTGCTCCATTCACATCTATGCGTGAAACTGGTGAACTAATTAGGCAGTTAACCAATCAACGAACACGATTAAGTGTAACGCAGACGCGCTATGTAAATAGTTCATATTGACACGTCAGACATCCAATACCAACTCCGCGACACACAGTGAAGACACATAATACGTATCAATAAGCAATGAAAAGCATTAATTAGATACAAGAAAACTAAGATGCATGCATCAGGTCACCCATAAACTATTTAGCATACAATAATTCAGCTCTGTTAAAATTGTCCTGCAATTTTGATTGGCGTTTGACACATTAGCGACATAACAACTGAGTGTAATTAAGTACCGGTAATTAGACGTAACAAATCGTTTAATTTCTACCGTATTGACTGAAAGGACTAGGATCACCTTGGTGGCCATGAATGTTCTCGTTAGCTGCTAATACAGCCGCCATGTCGTGTGTTGACATGTGAATTGTGTAGTTCATCAATAACTGATCAGCAGGTATTTGCCGTGATCACGTACGACGTGAACATGGGTTACTTAAACGGTATATCGATGGATCGATTACGGACCGATGATAGGAAAACAAAATCATAGATGACTGTCGGCGGGAGGGGCTATTTTTTCTATAATTTTTATAAAAAATTCAGCAGTTGCAATATGGAAGCATCAAAGAAGGGTATACAATTGGCACTATACAATTATACTATATTTGATAGCGGTTAGTTTTATTTTTCGACAATTAATCGATTCTGATAACTGAAGGGGATTCTATAAATGTTGTTGGAATCGGTATCTTTAAATGAAAATTGAATGGAATTCAGGACCTATATGAATAGATACGAAGAGGCATTTGGGCCGAGTTGTATTTTGTGGATCGTTCGAATATCGGAGCAAAGTGGAATGTTGATTTTCAAATGTGTCGACAATGAATGAAAAACGTTTGCCCAGTCAGAGGGCCATGGACACTATTGTAAATGATATTGTTGTAAAGACATAACTTGTAGTGGATATGTACATGTATGCTTTCTCGCTTACTAATCAAATCAGAGGAGTGGTCACTTGGCTGAGTTGACAGATTGGTGTAACCGAGATAATCTGTGTTTTATCTGCCCGTCATCTGGTCTGGTTGTTATATATCGATGAAATATGTCATTGTGGAAATGTCAAATATTTATATTGAATCTAAAGACAGATTGAGTTAAAGTGTAAAAATTGGGATAGGTTGGTAGTTTTGGGTGTGAAAAGTACCAATTATCATGGTTTATCTAGCTTGTTTAGCAAATACAGTATGCACATTGTAACTTAAAAGTTGTTTATCATTTATATATATACATGTATATAATTTTTGTGTGAAAAATTTCAGATTTTATATTCGATAGTGCTTTAAAATAATTGGATTAAACGGCCCTCAATTTATATTTATTTGGTGGGCAACACTATTTAATTCGAGCCAAATAACCGATCTTAAGTATCAGATTGAATTTAATAATCTGTTGTTTGTCACAATTGAGAATTATTAGTGTCCGAATAAGCAGTCGACTATGGGAGGACAAATTAAATTTTAATAGTTAATCACACTTAAGCGTAATACACTTACACTTAAGCATAATAACTCACTCACAACTCTATTACGCTTAAGTGTAGTGCTATTATGCTTAAACGTAATAGGTTTTCATAGACTTACTACCTTACATATAATTGTATCATCTAAGGTAGATATATATTAAAAGTTACTAGTATCAGTAATTGGCTGTTCTATTTCAGCTCCAGTGGAGTTTTGAAATATGGAATTTTGAATTATGCTAAAGTGCAATGCTATTAAACTGAAGTGTAATGGAAATCTGATTTATGCTGAAGCTTTTACGAGTAATTGGTTATCAAACATGAATTTGGCCTCCCCTAGTGTACAAGTTTCTGATATCGGACCAAATTGCGAATGAAAATGGATAACTAAAATGAAGAGGCTTTATGTGGATAATAAGGCAATTTTGTACTATAGTCGACAGTCCTTACGAATATTTTTTAGCAATTAATCAATTGATAACTGAAGTGGCATTTGTAAAAATCTTTTTTTAATCCGATTATATGGGGGCCACTATCGAATCAGATTGAGCACCTTTAACCTTTTCGCATCCGTGTTGCAGCAATAACATGTGTGTGCCTGTGTGGCATCGCACATGTATGTATTACATGTATGCATCGTGCAAAGGCCAACACGCAATATTTGAGCTTCAAAGTTCCAAAGACCAACGACACCCTGTGACAGTCATATGTAAAATACAGTCGGCGTCGAAGGTGTCGCCCCCGTTCCGTCCCTCCCACCAAATTGGCAAAAATGTGTCCAAAATGTGCAAAAAATAGCATGAAGTATGTCAGAAATAGACATACATAAATACCAGACAAACATGACATCTGTGGCCTAAAATAATCGTCGCTCCCGTTCTTTCCCACACACGACCATATTGGATGCCATCATGGATTTTTCCCAAAATATGCCTAAAGTTGCATAAAGTGTGTCAGACATACATACAGGACAGTTGGGATCACAAAAAATCGTTTATATATACCAATTGCAGGGAAGTTCATTTCTAGCAATTTAGACGGATAGACATGCATACAAGGAGACAGAACATTTGGGGGGGGGGGGGGGCACAACAAAAATCGTGTATATATTCAAATTGCAGGGAATTTCAATGTTAGCTAGTTGACTTGTTTTATTTTCACTCATATTTATTAGTTATTTGAATGGGGTTATCATTAAACCTCACATACTTATATCGGTTATGTAGATGGAGTTATCATTAAACCTCACATCCTTATATTGGTTATGTAGATGGAGTTATCATTAAACCTCACATCCTTATATTGGTTATGTAGATGGAGTATCATTGAACCTCACATCCTTGTATTGGTTATGTAGATATATGGAGTTATCATTAAACCTCACATCAGTGTATTTGGGTATTTGGACAGGGACTTGATTTGGGATCTTTCTTTCTTTGTTTTTGAACAAGTTCAACTCACAGATACGAGTTCACATATTTTTCTGTGCAAACATTTCCTATGTAGCCGTGTTTTCACCTGTGTTTTTCTCAGAAAATGGAAACTTGAAGCGCGTTTACATTTCGCGATGTCTGGTGTGTACCGTAGGCAACATAACTAGGTATGTTCAAGCCTAAGTACCGATAATTTGGTGGGGGTAGGGTCAGCTATATGGGGAATTAGGAGTTCATACCGATGGAATAATATTAATTAGCAGAGCGATAACGACCAATGTTGACCATTAATGCATCACAACTGTAGTACTGTACTGTTGCACCAAAGCTATAAAATGGGGGGGGGGGGTCTCGATCTGAATTATCTCTAGAGATGGTGCCAGAATCCTATAGTAATTGATGGGACTATATAGTAATCTTTTGCGACATAATTGTCACCAATAAAAACATATCTATTTCATTGTGGAAGTTAGTTGGTGATTATAGATATTTTGTCGATAATTGAAATTTGGATAGTACTCCACCCCCCCCCCCCACCCCCCTCCCCTCAAGGCACAGGCCAGAATTTTTGCCCCCACCCGATACCCTTCTGAATTGATAATAAGCAAATGTGAAAAAATGTTAATCGACCGACAAATTATTCGCGACAATTTTGTCAATATAAATTGAAATTTGAGCAGTACTCCGCCACCTAAGGCGCAGGCCAGAATCTTGGCCCACACGATACCCTTCAGAACAAATATTAATCAGTAAATTAATTAAAATCAGCTAAAATTTAACATTTTCTTCAGAAAATTAACATTTTTATCTCTCGCGACATAATTGTCACCAATAAAAACAAATTTGATTCATCATGGAAGTTAGTCGGTGACTATAAATGATGTCACCATTCAACTGAATGTTGTTCAGCATATTTCAACCAATTTTGGAAGTTTAAATGAATATTTTCTTCACACGCAAAGTAAAATTGACAATTTCTTTATTTTAGCCTGCTTCGTTGAGACAAAATTTGTTGTGCACACTCCAGGAACGTCTACCATCACTCGATAGGCCAAATTATGCCCTCACCATGCTATAAACTAGCTTGAAATTGACAAAACAATTAATTTTTTTTTGGTTGAAACATTTACATGGGAATCTCCATAGAGAACGGTTATATTTCGATAAAAACGAAAATAATCCGAAATGAAAGTCGGCACTCGTCAGAATGGTGCAGAATAACACATGAGTCATGTTATATGCAAAAATTTGACCGCATTCGATTAATTAGTCTCGTAATTAAGGAATCAATGGCTCGGACATGTCGAATTCCGTCGCAGACTGTTAGTGTTAGGCCTACTGTACTGTCGTGTACACGGCATACGAAATTGTGAAATGTAAACACGCATCAAATTTACCTTTTGTGAGAATAACACAAGCGCAAATTTGATCAAAGTAATGAGATACTCAACAACAAATAGAATAAAACTGATGTAAAATGGTATAAGTGAGAATAAGACGCGTATTTAGAATTTTAGACATGGAACTGGACAATATTACTTCGCTTCTCAAGGCGATCAATATCTGGAGAGAAGGTGGGTCGAAAATGTCTCTGTTCGAAATTCCATCAATATTACCGAGAGCTGCTATCTGGTGGGAAACAAATACCAAGCAATAATCTTAACATAAATGTCAGAAATATTGTTTCATGATCGAACTGCGGACCTGATAATCGAAATATGTAGGCGAAATAATTTTTAATAGTTAATCACATCCATTTAGACATCAACACACTCTTAAAAACACAATACACCGCCATGCAATGTCGTTATTTAACTGCATCGGTCTTTATTGTTATCAATCGTTTATTGCTTCGTTTTTAGTAAGACCATTGTATCTGTTTTGCGCATGCGCAAGTCAATTTCCATATTTGGAATTTCCAAATATGGGATTTGTGTTAACCTCAATACCGATCAAGCCATAACAAATAACCACGCAATTATCTTAGCATAAAAATAAGATATATTGTAATTTATGCAACTACGACCCTGGTAACCCTGATAACTAATAAAATATACCGGCCAATTCATTTTAAAGGGGTACTGTACACAGAGATAGGCAATTTTTTTATTTACTCCCATTGATCTAACTTTCAAGTTAGATTGTGTTCGTGTTATATGAGTTTCGTATAAACCTAATTTAGCGACGAAAATATTGATCTTGGAAATAAAAATATTACGATTTCAAACTACGCGCCATGTTTTTGACCTTCACCGGAGAAGACGCAGGTTGCAGGATGAACCGGAAGTTCAATTGATGCCTGCAATCTCTTTCATCGAACAATCTCACCCCTATAAAAATACTTGACCGTCTTGACGCTTTATGAATCTTGTTTCTTCTCTTTTTTTCCAAATTTATTATAGCGGGACTTCCTTTTGCATCTAACATGTTTTGTTCGCAACTCAATAATGTTCGTCGTAAACGGCCGTCGTTAAAAGACACCCAACATGTGAGATTTCAAGAACGGTAACTCGTAATGGCATAATTCGCCATTTTATGACTCCAGTCATAAATTCATTTATATTAAATAATTCAATTTTACTTTTATGATAGCCTGTAAACCGGAACGTTTTCAGTAGACATCGTCGACTCAAATACGTTATTTTAAAATATAATATTGATATTAGATCGCAATTGTTACCGGGAATTTATTGAAATTGGCGTACAGTACCCATTTAAGATCGTTATGTCACTTTTCTTTAGGCATAAATACACTCTTAAACGCACATAAACAACCCATTGGCGTTAAATTAAATATACTCGGTATTTATTATATTACTTTTTTATTGCTCAGTATAGAGTTAGACCCTCGACACCTGGCAATATATTTGGGCTGAATTCATCTGATGCTGTATTATTCCTCGAAATAAACAACAAAGCCGTCGTTACTTCGAAATGTAGTTTGGGCTAACATTTACACAAATCCTCCATGTGTTCTCAGTCGACACACAGATCATTTCAGAAACAACTGTGAGATAAACACCCAAGGTTGGGTGAAATGATAATTGAAATACTTATAAATAAATGTTATCATGTCTTGTTATCATACACTATCAAACAATTTTAAGATGCTATGTGTACCGGGGAACAAACCATGTCGATTAATGAACTATAACCTATTCGTGGGATGCTATGTGAACTTGTCGCTATTTAATTAAATATGAGAAGAATTGAAATTATATAATTAATAACACAAAGCGTGCGCATATCTGATACGTTATGGAAGCTATTAATAGTGTCGCATCGTTCCAGCAGTTGATGGATATTGGTCGTCGTGGGTAACTGGCTCGTGCAGCGCGTCATGTGGCATTGGGAATAAGATACGAACGAGGAACTGTATTAACCCCACAGCAGGACCAGGCGGTGAGGCGTGTAAGGGAGACACAGACGAAACGATGCTGTGCAGAGAAGCGGAATGCGTTGGTATGTATAACTATATTGGTTGTCAACGTTACAATCGCCCACATATGGTCCCCATATCATGAGAGACCAACAACAACATTTTTTTTGAAATGCCGCTTCAGTTATCAGAATCGATTAATTGCACAAAAATAATGCTCACCACAATCCACTGTAGTAAAAATGAACTTAAAGACGATTTTTTTGCGATTTGTCAAATATCTGACACAAAAAAGCCACTTTAGAGTTATCAATCTTCATCCGTTATTTGGTCCGAGAGAGTCTTCTCATCGACTTTTACTGGGTCACTAAATATTCCAGGTAATGAAAAATAATAGATTTAAAAAATCGACATCTGATCACTCTGAACTTTGACGGGTTGGTTCCTCGATTGGAATCAAATTTTTTACCCCCCCCAAGCCAATAAATAGTAATTGAGGCGTGCTTAATCGGATTGAGTGCCTATAATGTACCTCATCAGCATGTAGGTTTGCTGCTGAGCAGTATATTTTTGTTAATGTACCTCATCGTCAAGTTAGAAAATAAGAAAACTGTTGTCCCTATAGCATCAGCTAATAAATTGCACAATTTTCATTCCGACAGTCAAAGGGAATTGGTCGCCGTGGACCGTTGGCTCATGCAGTGTGTCCTGTGGTAAAGGGTTTACGATAATGACCAGGAAATGTAAAAGTTCCTCAGAAGGATCTGACGTGCAATGTTGCCGACGAGGAGACGGCGTTGTGTGAAGAAATCGACTCTGCAGGTACTGTAAGAGCTAATATAGCCATTACTTCCCTGAATGGCCAATTGGATGTATGTATACCTATTATGTTCGAAATAAACAGCTCAATACAATAACATAACATTGAACTATTAATTACTATATAAAATTACCACATTTCAAAATTCGAGTTATTATTCCAACCAATACGAGATGTAAAATTGAAGCTTGACACAAAGTTTTAAATGATTCACAAAATGAGGGAGATGAGATTGGAAACTGGTTTGTTTAAAGAGAGGAAATAATTGTGTTTCTCACCGCCCCTTGTCCGAGACACACTCATTACTTTCAACAATATTATATCGTAGTGTCAGGGGTATAAATCTGAATCGAATATCCCTGTCCGGCAACAATTCTGTGAATTAATATTCTTTTATTTAGATGTTTATGGTACTATACAGATACAACTTTATGGGAGAGATCGGCCATAAAACATTCAGAGTGTAACAGGCGGGAGAACTATTTCTTGTTATCACTCTCACCAAGTCTATATGTCAGATATTTTGCTCTGCAACATCTGAAATAAGCCTCTATATTATGCATTTGTAGACAAGTAAAATACTCAAATCTTAAGTTTGTCAGTGTTTTATTCGCAGAAAAGTTATTTGTAGTCATGAAATCTGGTATTATAAACAAAATATATGTGTTCATAAAAACAGGTTTTATAAAACTGATGTTATAATTGTGGTCCGGAAGAGATACATTATCTATACACTTTGATTAATGCTCGCCTTTGTAAGGTTCAGGTTCCGAGGAACAAACCATGTCGATTAATGAACTAAAACCTATTCGTGGCATGCTATGTGTACCGAGGAACAAACCATGTCGATTAATGAACTATAACCTATTCGTGGGATGCTATGTGAACTTGTTGCTATTTAATTAAATACACTATCAAACAAGTTTAAGAAGATTTGAAATAATATAATTAATAACACAAAGCGTGCGAATATCTGACACGTTATGGAAGCTATTGATAGTGTCGCATCGTTCCAGCAGTTAATGGATATTGGTCGTCGTGGGCAACTGGCTTGTGCAGCGCGTCATGCGGAATTGGGAATAAGATACGGACGAGGACCTGTATTAACCCCACAGTAGGGTCAGGCGGTGAGGCGTGTAAGGGAGATACAGAAGAAACGCTGCTGTGTAGAGAAGCGGAATGCGTTGGTATGTATAACTGTGTTGGTTGTCAACGTTACAATCGCCCACATATTATTTGTTAATGTACCTCACCGTGTGTAGGTTTGCTGCTGAGAAGTATTCTTTGTTAATGTACCTAATCGTCAAAAAAAATTATGTGTTCAACGAACTGAAGTTATCACCACATAGATTCCATTTTAAACTGAGTCCATTCCCTATGTTCTCACGATTTTTCAAAGATGTGTGGGACAGATCGGCCTTGACACGTTCAGAGTCTAACAGGTCGGATAACTCTTTCTTGTTATCATGCACTCTCAAACAAGTCTAAATGTCAGATATTTTGCTCTGCAACATCAGTAATAAATCTGTTTATTATGCATTTGTAGACAAGTAAAATACTCAAATCTTAATTTTGTCAGTGTTTTATTCGCAGAAAAGTTATTTGTAGTCATGAAATCTGGTTTATAAACAAAATGTATGTGTTCATAAAAACAGGTTTTATAAAACTGATGTTGTTATAATTGTGGTCCGGAAGAGATACATTATCTATACACTTTGATTAATGCTCGCCTTTGTAAGGTTCAGGTTCCGAGGAACAAACCATGTCGATTAATGAACTATAACCTATTCGTGGCATGATATGTGTACCGAGGATCAAACCATGTCGATTAATGAACTATAACCTATTCGGTGGATGCTACGTGTACCGGGGAACAAACCATGTCGATTAATGAACTATAACCTATTCGTGGGATGCTATGTGAACTTGTCGCTATTTAATTAAATATGAGAAGAATTGAAATTATATAATTAATAACACAAAGCGTGCGCATATCTGACACGTTATGGAAGCTATTGATAGTGTCGCATCGTTCCAGCAGTTAATGGATATTGGTCGTCGTGGGCAACTGGTTCGTGCAGCGCGTCATGTGGACTTGGGAATAAGATACGAACGAGGACCTGTATTAACCCTGCAGCAGGATCAGGCAGGTTTTTGTTAGTTTAAAGGTTAATTCTATATTCTAAAGTATTGAGAGGGTTCTTTGTCACGAAGACTCTTTTTATGAAGGAAATAACTTAAAACATTAAAACAATAAATTTGATTTGTTTTTTATTTCGCGGGTTTCCTTGAGATTTAATGTCATTACGTGTGACGTTATTTCTCAATACATATTCACGAGACGCAGCCCACACAATTGCTGTATCTCCGTCAAATATATCTTGGACACTGAAACTAATGGTTATATATTTCTTGCTGGCAAGATTCTAGAAGTCGTAAAAAAACAAATCGGTACGCAATACCTCGAGTACGCGCACTTGTCAAATGCCAATTAATGGCGATTCTATCTTTGGACCAATCATGCGAGTCATTTCACTATAACAGCGATTGAAAGACAAGACCTCATTCATTTTAAATTCTTCTAGACGCAAGATAAGTCGCATTTTTTATCTGTTCATTTCTCATGAACGTTTCTCTTTATACTATTGCGAACGACAACACGCAGTTGCCTAATTTCGTGCACTACGCACGTGTTTTCCAATTTTCGCAATTTAGTTTTACAATTGTTCAACAATCTTTTATTCTACAATACTGTCTTATTAATGACAGTAGTCCGTGGGTGGATATTTTCATTAACAAATATTTCAATTTTGTTTTATTTACGAGAATCACTTCGAACAAATATCGTTTTTGTTTGCATCAAACAACACTCAATAGAAAAAACCGATGCTCTTTAGAGTCATTCGGGTTCTCGTCGGGATTTTTTAACAGTGCACCGGATGCAATATCGTGTTCTCGTCTCCACTAAGCTCCAGTTTGGAGTTTGGTCCCTGACAAAATCCTATCCAAATGTATTAGAAGTAATAATTTACAATATTTTACATTACAATATTTTACAATAATTTTCCTCACGGATGCTAGATAAAATAGCCACAGTGTGGCTTGCCTCTTCTCTCTACATTGAACATAAGGCTCAATGCTTTTACGATGAAAACTTCGTAATGTTTTTTCCCTCCGACAGATAGGGGTGCCACGATTAATCGTATACTCGATGAAATGTTTATACGGCCGATATTCGATGACCATTTTCGCCTGCGATTACTCAGAGTTCTTTATTTCGGATGTCGAAAAGTACCGGACATATATGGATACCCTGTTTTACAGTTTAATATCCAACGGACAGGTTAACGATCGTTGATCGTGCAAAGATATTAATAACGCATTGTGCTCATTACTAATTACCGGCTTTCCTTCCCACAAGTCAGTAACGATTGCTCTCGCAATTTTCTATTCACGGGTATTCACCATTTGCACTTGTCCACCTGGTCACCATCAATATTAAAATATGTGAAGATATATTTAGCACATTTCCCATCTCCGTTAATTTATGGGCATGTGAAATTGTCAGTGGACTTGGGTATATCACACAATGACCTTTGATTTGAGATAACCCCAACTTACAATTATATTACCGGTGCAATTACACCCTTCTAATCAACGAAACTATATTTTTTGTCATGGGAAGGACAGTCTCGGTGGTTTCTGATACAAATTATGCACATGTGAATATTATGCACTACTTCCTCTGTCCTTGCTATTAGATACGCTTCATCGATTCTAATCTAGTATTGACTATCGATTATCAAGTTCAATGATCGTGGCACCTCTGCTGACGTGGCACCTTCTCTTGCATCCTCCATTAACTTGGAGACTCCGCTGGAGTTGGTTGGTGGACATGCCTCCTCCCTCAGGGTCGCGGCGTCCATAGCCCCCGCAGAGAATGGCAGATTGTGGTCCAAGTGCAGCTGCCCTTGGTCCTGCCTCCGGTTCCGCCGGGTTCGCACCATCGCTGCACCAGCCGGCCACTTGCTACAGCTACCACATCAGTGGTCCGTTTAGCTGGCAAGCCCCGGTGCCCTCGGCACATTGCCTGCCTACGCAGTTCAATGTGTCAACTGCCACTGCTTCCACTCCAGGGGATTTGACCGCACGGTTTCTGACCTGTCCTCCATTCGTCAACGTCTTTTCCGGCATCCGTCCCTCCCGGTTTTGGGGTGGGTATGTATCCCTATTATTCACCTGTGTTCTTTCCTCCACCAGTGTGGCCTTGTTTGTACAGTGTCTGGCCTCTTTTGGGCTCCTAGGCCAGAACTTAGACTTAGTTTCCTTTCCGAGGCTCCGGAATTTCTTGCCTCATCAAACCAGGTGACCTGGTCGGGATACTTGCCCCTTTCCCCAATCTCAGGGACGGACGGTGCTGTTCAGAGACGAGGACGTGCTGTCGCAACATCTCCTGGATTTGGCAGCGTTTGATGCGTGTCCGAGTTCGCCATGCCCATCCGAGAGTGCCTTCCCTGAGGGTCATTTCGGATGGGTCAGTCCTTCGGCCTTAGGATAACAATTGCGCACAATTTCGCATGCATTACCAGCACGATACTAACAGCACAGAAAAAGGAAGAACAAACAGCGCCATTCTCTTGCTTCCTCCATTCACATGGAGCCTCCGATGGAGTCGGTTGCGGGACATGCCTCCTCCTTATTGGTCGCGGCCTCCTGAGCCATCCGCAGAGAAGTACGCCTGTCTTCCACAACCGAAGGACTGCATGGGGCCCACATATCAAGAACAAACACCAACGTGTGACGATTTTCCTCTGCCTACTCGATACAGCCTGCGCAGCAGGCTCAGGGTCTGTTAGTGGTCATGCCTCCTCTATTTGTAGTCGCGGCTTCCACATCCTTCACAGAGACGGTCAACAATGGATTTTCCTCTGCCAACTCGGTACAGTCTGCGCTGCAGGCTCGGAGTCTGTTGGTGGTCATGCCGCCTCTATTTGTAGTCGCGGCTTCCACAACCTTCGCAGAGACAGGAAACAATGAATTTTCCTCTGTCCACTCGATACAGCCTGCGCTGGCGGCCCGGAATCTGTTGGTGGTCATGCCTCCTATATTTGTAGTCGCGGCTTCCACAACCTTCTCGGAGATGGGCAACAATGAATTTTCCTCCGTCAACTCGGTACAGCCTGCGCTGCAGGCTCGGAATCTGTTGGTGGTCATGCCTCCTCTATTTGTCGCGGCTTCCACAACCTTCGTTGCGACGAGCAGCGATGGAGGTTCTGCAGCATCTACCGCTGGTTCTGTCTCAGTCCATCCAGGTTCATGCTGTCACGGCACATAGCGGTTTTTCCGAACCCTTTCTTGCCTTGGCTACCTCATTGTGCCTAGTCGCCGACAAGTGGCATTCATTCGACTGACTGTTTTGTACACTATTACCTTCGTTCTTTGTACTTTGATGTTTCCTCTGTCAGTCTGCTTTCTGCCATATCGCATTGCTCTGGCTATGTGCCGCATTCAGGAACTGCTCCTGAATAAGTTTCTTTCGCCTCGGGGTATTCCAGGTCTTGTTGAGACCTGTCTTTATAGTTTTGGGCCTTCTAATCTGTTAGATTTTTATTCAACAATTAGGCCGCTTTTATGAGATAAACCTAGACGTATTATGGACTTGATTGTGTGTGTGAACCTGATAAGTTAGTATGCGGGTGCTATATCTCACAGGGGAAATTGGCGCTCTATTCACTTAGCCGAACATATCATGAATATCGACCGTTCAGCTCCATCGACACTATCGTCTGAACTACGCTCATTTTCAATTTTACTTCTAGATTTGGGATGTATCTTTCAGTGACCACCTAACACCATAGGATTTCATCATATAGCGTATCGGCATTTCATTGGTGTCTAGGCGTCATGTATGTAGTCCATTTTGTTATCGTATTTGTCACAGTACCGACTTTGAACCAAGAATATTTTATGTTATCCCTCGGGCCGAGTGTTTAACATCACTTGGCAGGCGTGATTCTAATTCTAATCTGATTTAGCGATTACCGATTCTCACCTTTGCGACATTTCACAATTATTGCCGCATGCCCATCGGTGCTTGAGCATACCAGTTGGCGGTTTTCACAGTTTTTGTAACTTTCTGCTAACCTACGGTATGGGTTCCCTATATCACCACCTGACGAACGATATTAAACTAAGTTCCACATTTATTTTGAAACCATGCAGGCCGGTTCATTGCATCACAGATTGGCCGTATATGACCAGACAGTGTTCCATTCGCGGTATTAGTTCCTCTCCTTGGTTGCCCGTACACTTCAATTTCCAGTTCTTTGACTTGGTGTACCAGAGGCAGGCAATCTTTCCATCTTGGTCCCCTCCCTTATGTGTATGTTTTTTCTTTCCAGGGACATGATTTCCAGTGCTCAACTCAGTCATGTTTTCCTGGTGTATCCCTGGTCCCCCCCCCCCCATTGGTCTGGGCCCAACGGTTTCTCATATCTCCCCTGGGTCTCTCGGTCGGGCTCCAAAATACTGTCAGGTCCGTCATACCACACTGAGCATGGCCTCATTTTGTGAGATCCATTCTGAGTATTGATTCAGCTTTTCTGGCTGGGGGTGTCATAACCGTGTTTTCCCCTCAGTGCCCCTTTTGCATGTATTATGGGCCAGTCAACATCCTCTGGATGTCGTGCTAGTGCTGCTTCATCCTCTAAGGAGTGGTGGGGTAGGTTCCTTTATCCTATTAGGTACATGAATGAATGAGTTATCCCCCTTGCATATGACCAATGTTTGTCCTGGACACATTCACCCTGTGACCATTACTAGTAGGGCACATGAAGTACGTGGTGTTTCCTTTTAGGAGGCTCAGTTGTTTTTGAGTTTATCTGAACTATTACATATGGGACACAGTGATCTATTTTTTGGCACATGTCTACCAAGAAATCTTTTTGGTACAGGATGCAGGTCTTTTCTGCTTCAGCAGGTGGGTTTCATGGACATAGTCGGATTATCTGCCTCGTGGCCTCCTCCTCTTCAAGAATTCTAATTATAACCATTAGTTTCAGTGTCCAAAATATATTTGACAGAGATATAATATTTTTTTACCCAAAATATGTATCTCCTATAATAAATATCTTGGACACTGAACACAGCAAGGGCCCTCCCAGTTGGGATCAACATTCCCGCCCGCGCACTCGGTCAAACGCATCAAACACACAGGAGGAAGAAATTAAAATGAATGAGGTCTTGTCTATCAATCGCTGTTATAGTGAAAGGACTTAATTTCCTCCGCCATTAAAACTAAAATATTCTGAATCCGAAACTGAAAGAACTATCCAATAAATGTGAAATAACAGTTATGGTACATTAATATGCTTTGCACCCGTTTGATCTACATGTCGATTACGCTATAATCAGACATGCCTAATTTCGTGATCGTTGAAATTGATATGGGCGTCTTGGCGAGGGGTTATAATTAGCTCTAAAATATATCCCTACCGAATAAATCTGATTGGCTGGGGTGAATGGTGGCTCAGTAGGTCACGACCATTATGCAATAGACTGTCATTAAGCATCCACGGTGGGTCGAACCAAATGACACAAACCTTTGGAATATATATCTTATTTAGAAATGTCAATGCAAGTCCACCATCGGATCACAAAACACCAATATGCATTCGCGTGAAGAGGAACACACCTATACGCATAACACACACGTGGAATGGGATACCATGGAAGTATATCTGATTCCATGGAATCTGACCTCTAGTTATTCACTGAGTATCACTTGCCAAACCCTAATGAATAATTCATACATATCAACATGTAATGGTGGGTAGAAATCGCGAAACAATAACGCCCATCGTAAGAAAGTAAAGGAATGTAGACTTGTTTTCAAATTTCGGTCGCCATTTTGGCCGCCATCTTCGATTTGGAAAACATTTTCTGGCATGAGATGTAAGGTAATTACTTCACCTCAGTATTTCCAACTCAATTGTAAGCATGGGTGGTGTTGTCTCGACAATAATGCCCAATGATGTGAATATGAGGGAATTTCGGTGATTTTTCTAAATCTGTCCGCCATTGTGGGCGCCATTTTGGATTTCGGGGACTTTTATTTGGATATGGTACAAGGAAAGTTCTTCGCCTAAGTGTTCCCAACTTACAATAGTAAGCAGGTGTGGAGTTGTCATGACAATAATGCTCACTGATGTTAAAATCAGCGATTTTCGGCGATTTTTTATTTCTGGTGGCCATTTTGGCCGCCATCTTGGATTTTGGTAAATATTCCTCTACTCAGGTATAAGAGGAATCCTAACTCGAGTATCTCCTGCAAATAATATGCATGGGTGTTGTTATAATAGCAATAAAATTCATTGATTCGAAACATAACATCGCGTTATTAACGGAGATTCGGCTTTGACCTATGATACCGGCATTTGGGAAAACGTGATATCGGACAAAAATATCCCGAAATGAATGCATATTATGGTCCCATGTGTTCCCCATTGACTCCTCTATATGAAAAATGTATAATATGACGCAAAAATTCTAACATTTTCCCACAGAGACGAACGAAAGGTGGTAACATGTCAGAAAAATAGCATATTTTCGCATTTCGGCGGCCATCTTGGCCGCCATATTGGATTCTGGTGTCGGATTTTTTGGCTAATTTGTAAGGGTTGTATATTAGCATAACGAATCGAGCGGAAAACAAGACCGCATGTGCTATCATCTTTACTATAATGGCGATCAAAGAGACCTAGTGCATTTTTAAATGGACGCCATCTTGTCTGGAGTCTCTGCGGCCACTCTTTTTTCTTGTTAACAAGCGAACAAAATTAGAGGAGACCTTAAGGAAGAAAATTAGTGGGGTGAAGTTAAGTCCTGGGGGGGTGCAGAGGTCGACCAATATCTCCTGGACTACATAGGTATGTTCTCGTCTCTGCAATGTGGCATATTCAATGTCGTCTTGTGTGCGCAATTTACTCGCGAAGTTCATTTCATAACGGTCTTCCCAGAAAGCTATTGGGAAGTTGTCAATTTCATTAATGTACATTCATACGTGTCAGTGCTCATGGCGATCTAAATAATTCTATGATCACATGGCAGACATCGCGGAGGATAAGCGTAAAATACCATTCATTCGCGACAAACGTATGCATTACGTTGTCTACCAGCGAACATTTATAAACAACCAACATCAAGGGATCCTCTCTTTCAATCTTGCATCATAATGTCGACATGAACAAATTGAATCACCGAGATGTTTCGATGTAAAAAGTAAATAATAACGCTTGTCCGATAAAAGTATCAACTTAAAAGTTCGAATATTAGTGTTCACTAAATATATGCAAATTAGCAAACACCACAACTGATGTGTTTTGCGAATCCGTGGGGTATCTATGATTTTTTAGTACGTCGTAGTGATGTGAAATAGGTGAGTTACTGCACTGTGTGTTTGGAGATATTCTTGAAATATAATACAATATAATACCAGGCGGGCGACAAAAACAATGTCTCCCGGGTCAGCGGGCGACAGTGTGATTTGTCGCCCGACACGTGACAGCACATGGGCCAATTAGAAGGGTGGAAAATGGGGAGGAGGATAACAATGAGTAATGCTCACGCTTGTCACATTCCGGTGCTGTTCCGAGTATAAAACATGCCACATGAAGGGTTATTTTGGGTAATATAATATATCGGGCCCCTATCAACGTGACAATGGATTGTGACATCCCAGGTCCAGCCGACCGGGAAAAAATACCATATTTCACGAAACGCGACAGATGTATATTGGTAACGGGGTCATGCAGCGTATGTACATCTTTTCAAGATTTAGTTAAATACGTCACGAAATTGCAGTGATCACTTTCTGATTTTAAGTGGACGGTGCATGGACTTCATGGGCTGACATGGGAAGCTGTTCGGTTACCTGTGGTGCCGGTTCGAAAACACAAGCGCGGTGGTGTACGGATCCACCTCCCAGCAACGGCGGAGCTTCTTGTAATGGGAGTTTGACCCAGATAGTTGACTGTATCGAGAACTCATGCCCAGGTTTGTGTGCAATCTGCTTTCCATTTGGAATGATGCGCGAGGTTTCTCATCAATGTCGTGTTGCTTCTGTTGCCTGTATAATCAGGAGATAAACGTACTCTTCTCTGTTAAGTTGGATATTCAGGGACTTGAGCATGAAAACATGGTTTTTGTAAAGCCAGCTGCAGGGTACGCTCATCTCCATTGTAATTCAATCTACCGAAAACTTTAATAGAAACAGCACGAAAAGCACTTCTTACCACATGCTTTGAAGTGAGATATCCTTGTTCGGTTATTAAATTGTGGGGACTCGTAAGAGCGCCAGATCAACTTCATGTTAACGGTATTTATTGTAATTCAATTTACCTAAAACTTTAAGGATGGTCTATCTCGTTGTAAACATGTAATATATAGTTACCGGTGTAGAAAATATTAGATATGAATCGATGACCCATGTCCGGAAATGCTTCAATCGATTAATATTGATTATATTTCGAATATGTTCTGGTCTAAACACGTGTGGTTGTTTAGCTAACGAAGAAATTTGATTGTATATATTGTCACAAAAAACGTTAATTAGACACATTATAGGTGTCCCAGTTAATCATATCATTTTATAATAAAATATTCGTATCACCTGAATGGTCTGTTCTAAAAATAGAACTATAAAGTCCCATTTAATCAAACTTCTTCACTTTGGTTGCATTTTGATATATATGTATATATAAGTGATAAGTAGAGAACTGGCCATGTTATTATTATCACACACAAAAAGTGCAACATATGTATTTGTAAAAGGGACATAATGTACACGATCTTGTATCAGCTAATTTAGTACAATTGTTAACAGTGTCGCGTCGTTCCAGCAGTTTATGGACATTGGTCATCATGGAAGACCGGACCCTGCAGTATGGCATGTGGAAGTTGGTCCAAGGTACGGACCAGAACCTGTAACTACCCCCCGGCAGGACCAGGCGGCAATCAATGTGAGGGGGAAGCCGAGGAAACACTACTATGCGAGGCATCGGAGTGCATTATAGGTACGTAAACTGTGTTGGTTGTCAACATTGCAATGATCCGCCTATCCTAAGTTTTGTTTTATGGGAAACCAATATAGGTAAGTGGGCGTCTGACAAGTTAACTCACTGCTAGGGTAAATAACTCCACACCGAGAACATTAGAATAACGGAAACAAAGTCAAGGTAGTGAACCGGCAAGTAGACCAAAAGACCATTTAGAAAATCAAAACGGCTTAAAACATATTTGCCAAAAAATTGTTCCGCACTATTAAATACTGGTGGCTGCAAAATGTACGGGCTATATTGTAATGTATACATTGATTTGTCATGTATATCAAATTCCCATTACACATATTAAGATTTGTAACAGTATTCTAACTTCCCCATATCACACTGTTCGAGATATACATAATAATAATTGTAAAAGATAATAACACCTTTTGGATAATAACAAGTGGAATTACACACTTGATAGGTCTAAAATGTGTTAGTATCTCTTACAATTATTATACAATTGAACAGACATATACGGCTACCCACAAGACTACTATATATATCATAACGTTCAATGATGCGCACGTCATGGATTATATATCATAACGTGCAGTGGTGTGCAAGCCAGGGATTATATATCATAACGTGCAGTGGTGTGGAAGACAGGGATTATATATCATAACGTGCAATGGGACGCACGACAGGATTATATATATCATAACGTGGTGTGGTGGTGAAGACAGGGCTTATATATCATAACGTGCAGTGGGGCGCACGACAGGGGTTATATATCATAACGTGCAGTGGGACGCACGACAGCGATGATATATCATAACATGCAGTGAGCGCACGACAGTAATTATATATCATAACATGCAGTGGGCGCACGACAGGGAGTATATATCATAACGTGCAGTGATGTGGAAGACAGGGCTTATATATCATAACGTGCAGTGATGCACACGACAGGAATTATATATCATAACGTGCAGTGGTGTGGAAGACAGGGATTATATATCAAAACGTTCAGTGGTGTGGAAGACAGGGATTATATATCATAACGTGCAGTGATGCACACGACATGGATTATATATCATAACATGCAGTGGGCGTACGACAGAAATTATATATCATAACGTGCAGTGGGGCGAACGACAGGGAGTATATATCATAACGTGCAGTGGGACGGACGACAGGTATTATATATCATAACGTGATGTGGGGCGAACGACAGGGATTATATATCATAACATGCAGTGGGCGCACGATAGGAATTATATATCATAACGTGCAGTGGGGCGAACGACAGGGATTATATATTCATAATGTGCAGTGGGGCGCATGACAGTGAGTATATAGACGGGTAGTATACTCTCCCGAAAATTTAGCCATAAACGAATGGGATACGAAATAAAGTATGTAGGTTATCTCTGACAAATCGTTAATACATAAACAAATGGGACACGAAATAAAGTCTGCAGGTTATCTCAGATAAATCGTTAATACATAAACAAATGGGATACGAAATAAAGCAGGTCATCGCAGATACATCGTTAATACATAAACAAATGGGATACAAAGTAAAGTATGCAGGTTATCTCAGATAAATCGTTAAACATAATTAGCAAAACGTGGTAAATTGTATTATGAGTTTAAACCCCGGGTAGTTTATATCATGTTAATCGTTATTATGTGGTAGCAATGTTAGCCATAAAAGGACGGGATACGAAATAAAGTATGTAGGTTATCTCAGATAAATCATTAATACATAAACAAATGGGATACAAAATAAAGTATGCATGTTATCTCAGATAAATCGTTAATATATAAACAAATGGGATACGAAATAAAGTATGCAGGTTATCTCAGATAAATCGTTAATACATACAAAATGGGACACGAAATAAAGTATGTAAGTTATCTCAGATAAATCGTTAATACATAAACAAATGGGATACGAAATGAAAGTGTCAATGACACTGTAGCTCAACTTGGAAAGGGAATAATTTCATGTGTTACTGTCAATGGAGTGATTAGGAATGTGGAAAGTTGAAAGGCCTAGTTATGCAAAGAGTAAAATCCAAGATGGCCGCTGGCAGCCATGTTTTTTTGCCGAATGACCCCAAAAGACTCGTTCCCATTTACATGTCATTGTTAACATCCATCACAAATTCCATGATGATCAGACAAAAGATACGACCGTGTAGCCCGTGCCAGAGGATTTAGTCATACAAAGAGTAAAATCCAAGATGGCTGCTGGTGGCCATGTTTTTTTGCCGAATGACCCCAAAAAGACTCGTTCCCATCTACATGTCATTGTTAACATCCATGACAAATTTCATAATGATCCGACTAAAGCTACGACCTGTAGCCCGTGCAAAAGGATTTGGTCATGCAAAAAGTAAAATCCAAGATGGCTGCTGGCGGCCATGGTTTTTGGCCGAACGACCCCAAAATGACTCGTTCCCATCTACATGTCAATATTAACATTCATGACAAATTTCATGATGATTAGACGAACAGTACGACCTGTAGACCGTGCTAATGGATTGAAATTTGAAATCCAAGATGGCCGCTGGCGGCCATGTTTTTTGGCTGAATGACCCCAAAATGATTCGTTTCCATCTACATCTCAATGTCAACAGCCATGACAAATCTCATTATGATCCGACCAAAGGTACGACCTGTAGCCCGTGTCAAAGGATTTGGCCATGCAAAGAGTCAAATCCAAGATGGCTGCTGGCGGCCATGTTTTTAGGCCGAACGACCCCAAAATGACTCGTTCCCATCTACATGCAATATTAACATCCATGACAAATTTCATGATGATCAGACGAACAGTACGACCTGTAGCCCGTGCTAATGGGCTAAATTTTGAAATCCAAGATGGCTGCTGGCGGCCATGTTTTTTTCCCGAATGACACCAAAATGACTCGTTCCCATCTACAAGTCAATGTCAATAGCCATCACAAATTTCATAATGGTCTGACCAAAGGTACAAGTTAGCATCTGACCAATCACTAATAGCCATTATATGTCGGGTTTTTCTATTGGTTGAAACATACTGATTTCTTGTTGAAAATATTTATACATTGTTGAAATTATCAGCAGCTGTCGAACATATGACACAAGATCAGGGCAAATGAAGCTCGCGATCACTCGCGTGGGTCCCTTTAAAACATCGTTAGAAATGTCAACATAATTCTTTATTTCATAAACCTATAATTAATGCTATCAGTGATAAACAATAATAAACCAGATCGGCATCACACCTGTCTGCAGTCATACAGGTGCTATCTATATTTAGACCGGGTACATCTCACTGTGGTCGTACATGGGATGTTAGGTCTATGACTCTTGAGTATGCACCAATCAATTAGCAATGACACAGAATATCACCCAAAGTATATTCAAGTCGCCAACCAATAAACTAATTTGTATATCCCTGTACATATATTTATTATTCCCTGTAATTTCGGTAAATTAGATGATTACACGGGTGTAATTTATCTCAGTCAATATCGATGCCCGCTAATCCACTGAGCACGTTGCCGAAAATTATTTTTTTGTGGTGAGCCCGTTGTCGAAGTTTTGGAGATTCATGCGATTGATTATGGATGATGCAGTTTGAATCGTTAATCTTCCTTTGTGTGACGTCACACGAGGGACTACCAGTGACACACAGTGTCAAACATGAAAAGCTGTCGCAATTGGCTTTTATCTCCTGATTGTTTATACAGGAACGGCTGGATCATCGGAGCCGAAAATGTACATATATGAGTAATTTGACCCGGGGAATCTTATTAGATAGGTCCCGTTGACATCAGATGTCTTAAAATGGCACTAATCATTAATTAAATTAAATATTTAATTACATACACAAACGTGTTGCAATCTGGTCAGTGAAAATTGATACACGTAGATAAATTGACCCGTAGAGTATAATGCGATAGATGCCGTTGACCTTTTTTTTAAAGAAATGTTGTTGTTGTTGTTGTTGTTGTTGTAGCTTGATGATATGACATGATATGGGGATCGTCTGGTCGGATCGATTACCTTTAAATGATAGACTTTACGCACATTATCGTTGGCGGGAGTTATCTCGTATATATGTCTTCGGGGTAGGTCACATTGGCGCTTTGCGTAAATGAACATAGGAGGCAGCCTTTCCCAAACATGAAATATAAAATATCCGTATATCGATATTGCACCAGGTATTCATAATTATGGCAAAATATTCTCACTATAATTGCGCCTGTAATTGGAACTGGTTTTCCGACCCCATTTAGTTAAAGTGGTGTGATCGTATGTATATATACAAACACATGCCCTAGCCGCACCGTGCAACATTGACTACTATTAGCTTACATCACCAGGCCGTATGCATGGCTCCTTTGCTGCGCATGCACCAAAAAGTTATTAGGTTACAACGAATAGAAACCCCCGACATAAAATGGCTATTAGTGTTTGGTCAGATGCTAACTTGTTTAATCAAGTTCGCTAACTTGATTAAGCAAGTTAGCTAACTTGATTAAACAAGTTAGTAACGTGTTTAAACAAGTTAGCTAACTTGATTAAACAAGTTAGTAACTTGTTTAAACAAGTTAGTAACAAAAGAGGAGGTGGCAGTTCTACGCTGCCGTAGGTCATCGCAGATAAATCGTTAATACATAATTAGCAAAACGTGGTAAAATGTATTATGAGTTTAAACCTCGGGCAGTTTATATAGAGAATATACGCATAGTGTTTCTGAATAACAAATTTAATCCACGAGTGGGATTGGCGATTTACACCACGAGCTTCAGCGAGTGGTGTAAATCGCCAATCCCACGAGTGGATTAAATTTAATTTGTTATTCAGAAACACTATGCGTATATTTTGTTTATGCCACGATCTTTACAATGCGATGGATAAACACTTTCCCGTTCAAATTGCATGGAGAACGTTTAAGCCACTCTGCGAAGTTTATGCCACGATCTTTACAATGCGATGGATAAAACTTTCCGTTCAAATTGTATGGAGAAATTTCATGATGATCAGACGAACAGTCCGACCTGTAGCCCGTGCTAATGGATTGTAATTTGAAATCCAAGATGGCCGCTGGCTGCGAAGTTTAATCAACAGTAGGCACGTTTAATCAACAGGTGTTGATTAAATGTAAAATTTAAACAGATGGCTTTATTTATATAGTAAGATAGGCGATCGTGGTATAAATCAAGTTAATCGTTATTATGTAGTAGCAAAGTTAGCTATAAACATATGGGATTCGAACAAATGGTGGACAGATTAATTATGTGAATCGTTATTGTTATTAGCAAAGCGTTGTAGAGTTCATTCTGAGTTTCATGTATTAGCAACAGGTAGTCGAGTTTATTATGATATTTTACCCCGTTAACAGTATGCATGCATGTGGGGCATTATTTTATGTCAAATCTAAAAATAAAAACGCTCTTCTTATAGTTTGAATCATTAATATGAAATAGTAATATATATATAGGTGGTCAAGAGTAGTCTCTATACTGAGAGTATTTGACCGCGAATACAATCACGGGCTTTATACAAAACATGCATATAAGCAAAACGCTTTGCACGCAGAGCATATGTCTCTTATCCAGTTCCACCCCCAATTTGTTTTCTCTTTGAAAAACTTCTCCGGTAAGCGACTTATGTGTTGCAACCCACAAGTCGGAGAACAATGGAATAAAACACCACAAGTGCACGCTCGTGAGTGTGGACGTTCTTGCAGAAAGTTTCCGGATGAGAACTTTAGTTTTGGATCGTAACCAAAATTAGTATGTGAGTTTATCAGCTCAAAACACAGGTCAAGTTCGAATATGGGTTCGTTCCGCCCATTTTTGCCGGAGTTAAAGATGGATTATCTCTTTAAATAACAAATTTGAAATAGTTGGGTGGGTATAAAATAATAAATATGAACTGAAGACCCCTGTCTGGAAAGGCTTCTATCAATTAATATTGATTTTATTTCGAATATTTTATTGGGACCGTTTATTTGTCTATTTTTAGAATAGACCATTTGGGTGATACCATATAGCGATATAGAGCATTAGGCTGTTCCTAAGGCTATGTACCGAACGTTAAATGTCTCAGATTGATTAGTTGTATTGTTTTATTACATAGTTATAATCGATAATGAGTATAATTAATGTTTATTTGTGACAAAAATACACCATAAAAATTCTGGTAACGGTAACCACTATTGTTCGTTAACTAAACAACGACACCTTTTTAGACCAGAAAATATTCGAAGTAAAAAGAATATTAATCGATAGAAGGATTTCCGGACAGGAGTCTTCGATTCAGATCTAATATTTTATACCCCGGTAACTATATAATACATGTTTACAAAGAGATAATCCACCTTTAAGGCTTTTCTACTTACAATCCATATGATAAATTTATTTTGGTTTATCGGATCGAAAACAAATTTGGTATTTGAATTTATGAGCTCAAAATACAGGTCAAGATCGAATATGGGTTCGGTCCGCCCATGTTTGCCGGAGTTATAGCCCTTGTCGACTTAGAATTTGCTGACTATTTTGCTTTCAGGATGATAACTTTAGTTTTTGTACTGTGATTGTTTTTAATTTTGGTGTGTGGATTAACCACATGCAGAAACAGGTCAAGTTCGAATTTGGGTTTGGTCCCCCTTTTTTATAATGGTCCTTCAACCTTGTCGACTTAATATGTGCAGATTATTTTGGTTCCCGGATGATAACTTTACTTACTTACTTACTTACTTAGTTATCTGATTGTTATTAAATTCAACTGAATCTCTTGATATATGGTATGGTTCAAATTTCAGAAGACAAAGGTCAGCTTTTATCTAATTAAAAATGGTATATGGTTGAAATACGAATTTGAGTTCATAACTGTCTGTAATATAATTAATTGGTTATATAGCTGGCAAATACCATATAAGAATGATTTGCATAACCAGTATGTGTAAGTAAAGGGGGATGTCCAATGGCACTTGAGTCCAGACAAGAGGTACACTTTCTTGCCTACCAGATGCTGACATGCGATAATGACAGGTATAGACCCCCTACCGTAAAGGCAATTTTAGAATCGTTAGAAATAAAATGAGCACGAAAGCACAACGTGACCACGTCCTCCAGTATGTTGGGTATCGAGTTTACCATATATATGAATTAAAGGTCCAAATAATTTATATAAGTGTTATTTTTTTGGTTTTGTCAAAATCTAATGGTTTTGTACCATGACACAATTGTCATATCTGTAAAATAAAAGTTAGTTAGCTATGCGTCTATATATGTGATCATAATGTGAGATTTCTTATGCAGAGGCTTCCCCCACTATCACAAAAAAGGTTTTTAATGTTTGTGTGGTTTCAGAGATGTCATTGTTAAAGCGATACTTATATGTGGAACCATACAAACATGTCAAATATATACTGTAAATGTTAGTAAAAAGTCTTATTTGTCCACCGGATTCGTGAATGCATACATATTGGCTTATGATAGACGCTTAAAGCAAGAGTTTTAAAAAATTTGAACAGAATATTTTACCCATAGCAAACATGACAGTTTTCCGAAGTTACCCAATACTACTGTTCACAAATTCCTAAATATATACACTTACCAATCGTGGAGTTGTCTTGAAGTGCACACTCGTTGTTTGCCTGCGGATTACAATTAGTGTTTATGTATCCACACAAAATGTATTTGTTTTATAAAGACAGTGTATCTTTATTTCCGTGAACACTCTTTCTTAAGTTTTTTTGTCATCCAAATAAAAACGCCTACCGCGGCTCGTTTTATTAAATGTGGTGCGGCCTGAGAACCAAAACCTTTTTTAGCCTAATGTAAACTAAAAGTAGTCTGTCTAATAACTCAGGTTGTAATATAAATAAACAAAATAGATGCCAACACAATTTAAGTCGTCTAACGTCTACAACAGGATGTATGTTCATCTGGGCTCAATCACTTTGTAGCTAATAACATCTACATCTAAAGTACGATGTGGTATCATCTTAATATCGCCTGCATTAATAGTGACCCCTTTCTGATTTTCAGTGGACGGTGGTTGGACAGATTGGGCTGAAAACGGAAGCTGTTCTGTTACATGTGGTGAGGGATTTAAAACGCAGATACGCCAATGCACAAATCCACCACCCACCAATGGCGGAGCGACATGTAATGGCAATGTATCTCGAACAGTCGGCTGTAACGAGACCGCGTGCCCAGGTATGTTTACACGTTGCTTTTAGTATCAAGCAAACGGAAGGAGGAAAATATATCACACACCAAGAAGACGAAAAACGCATTACATTAATGTTATTGTTTTATGGCTTATTTGAAATCAGACTGTGGCAACTTTTTCTCAACGAATATTTGCCAGCGTGCACGGGTTCATATTAATGGAGCGTGTGTCAAAACCACTTTATCGGTCTGTTTTTGTCCGCCGGGGAACTGCATTGGTTCACTACATGCGTTCATCTAACATAATATACATGGCAATCAACTGGTCACTGTATGTCCACAGACGCCCAAAATACACACCGGTTTAACTAAACCGTCAATGCATGCGCACACGTTGTTTAAATTTTGAGGTTTAATGAACCCCTGTCCGATTTGACACGATAAAACCATCCACTGTTATCTACCACAGGAAATAATTAAATCAGGACTGGTGTTGATGGTCAGATATCGACTTTCCTAAAATTCCACGATAATCTATTATAAAGAGCGTCCATGCTCCCGTCTCCCGAATGCGGTATATTATAAAGAGCGTTCACGCTCCCGTCGCCCAAAGGCGGTATATTATAAGAGCGTTCATGCTCCCGTCGCCCGACGGCGGTATATTATAAAGAGCGTCCATCAAAAGAAAGGAATTTTAATGCCATTAAGACATTGAAATATATTGTGACTGAGATGAATGATTTTGAGAATCTATGAGGAATATTTTAGATGTGTGTTTTTCCCATAATTGGACTTGTGAAAATATTGGTATATCTGGTATTTTTCTCCAGGGACCTGTCAATATAGAGGGCGATAACACCCGGTCACCAGACGACTGCCTACTATACCAAGAAATATCATCGTTTAAGGATCACCTCAAAAGGCAGAAAGATTTAAACACACTGAACGATTGGGCCAACACCTGGGGGATGAAGTTTAACACCAAGAAATGCCATATCCTATCAATCAAGAAAAAATCCAACTACTACTACACACTAAACAACGAGGTACTCGCAGAGGTCAACGAACATCCGTACCTCGGAGTGACACTCACAAATAACATGGATTGGAGTTCCCAGATCAACAACATCTCGAGGAAAGCATCATACACCCTTAGCTTCCTCCAACGAAACCTTAAGCACTGCTCAGAAGACCTACGCAAGCTAAGCTACATATCACTAGTAAGATCAAGTATGGAATATGCAGATATAATATGGGACCCATACAAAAAACGAAACATCGATAAACTTGAGAAAATCCAAAGAAGAGCAGCTCGTTTTATCAAAAAAGACTATAGAAGCAGATTTGAGGGTGCGGTCACAAACATGCTAATTGACCTAAAATTCCAACCACTCGAGACCAGGAGGAAAACCAACAGGTTGACATTCTTGCACAAAGTAGTGGACGGGGCCTTCCCAGCCATTCCCCCACAAAAGTATGCAAACTACTCTCTAAAACGAGTTCGTAAGAAAAACAAACACCTGGAGGGATACGAAACATCCAAATTCCCTCAGCATCTCATACGAAACCACGAAAGATGCTTCGAACTCCCGCAAACAATAAACACGGAAGAATACAAACATTCAGTGTTTATTAGAGCAAAGATCGATTGGAACCAGCTGGACGGGAAATTCTTAGATAGCCTGGACTCTACAACATCATTCCAGGAGTATCTACAGGAAAACGTCTAGCGCCTCCACACCCGTCGTAACACGCCAGAACTGGTTCCTACGACGTAACACTACAGATGCTCCCGTCTCCCAAAGGCGGTATATTATAAAGAGTGTTCATGCTCCCGTCTCCAGAATGCGGTATATTATCAAGAGCGTTCATTCTCCCGTCGCCCGATGGCGGTATATTATAAAGAGTGTTCATGCTCCCGTCTCCCGAATGCGGTATATTATAAGAGCGTTCATGCTCCCGTCGCCCGATGGCGGTATATTATAAAGAGTGTCATGCTCCCGTCTCCCGAATGCGGTATATTATAAGAGCGTTCATGCTCCCATTGCCCAAAGGCGGTATATTATAAAGAGCGTTCATGCTATAGTCTCCGGAATGCGGTATATTATAAAGAGCGTTCATGCTCCCGTCGCACAAAGGCGGTATATTATAAAGAGCGTTCATGCTAGTCTCCGGAATGCGGTATATTATAAGAGCGTTCATGCTCACGTCGCACAAAGGCGGTATATTATAAAGAGCGTCCATGCTCCCGTCGCCCAAAGGCGGTATATTATAAAGAGCGTTCATGCTCCCATCGCCCAAAGGCGATATATTATAAAGAGCGTTCATGCTCCCGTCGCCCAAAGGCGGTATATTATAAAGAGCGTTCATGCTCCCGTTGCCCGAAGGCGGTATATTATAAAGAGCGTTCATGCTCCCGTCGCCCGAAGGCGGTATATAAAGAGCGTTCTCGATTATGACATGTTTCTCTCATTTTCAACGTTAAATGGTGGATTATCTCTTCATGTGAACATTTTTTAAAATAGTTGTGCGGGTATAACATACAGCTATGAATTGATGATCCCTGTCCGGAAAAGCTTCTACAAATTAATATTTTATTTCGAATATTTTATTATAAAATGGGATGATTAATGGGTCACTTTATTGTTATATTTTAAGAACAGACCATTCAGGCGATACAACATAGTCATAGAGATCAGTAGGGTGTCCCCTTAGCTGCGTTCCGAACGTCAAATGTCCCAAATGTATTGTTGTATTTTTTATTATATAGTTATAAGCGATAAAGAGTCTAATTAACGTTTATTTGTGACAAAATTGCACAATAAAATTTCTGGTCTGTGTTAACAGTAACCACTACTGTTCGTCAGCTAAAAACCACACGTTTTTAGACCAGGACATATTCGAAATATAATCAATATAAATCGATAGAAGCGTTTCCGGACAGGGGTCTTCGATTCATATCTAATAGTTAAACCCCGGTAACTATATAATACATGTTTACAAAGAGATAGACATCTTTAAATGGTGGATGATTTTTATTTATTTTTGCGATTCTTGTGCTATACGAATGATGGTGTTTTCAAGGATTTTTTTATTTTTATTTTGTCTAGTAAGCTGAAAATGTACCGTAAAGTGGAATCTTTAACTATTCGTTTAGTTAAATGACATATTGGACTTGTTCTGATGCGTGCAATGATAAATTAGTACTCATGCGCTATGCCAACCTGAGGAATATAGCAGTCTACTAACATCGCCGAAAGTTTCAACGAAATCGACCATAACATTCCATATAAAACGTCGTCTGAAGTACGCTCAATTGCATTTAGTTAATATATAAGAATGACGGTGTAAGTTGTCAAATTGGATTAATATTCGTAAAAAATAACTATTTTGAGCAAGATTATTCTCAATTTCTATTTGATCACCCCACCGGTGTGTAAATAGTTGTCTCATGTAAAAATGGATGAGAAAATAAAGCATTCAAACCAAAGCAGTGTTTCACATCACTTTAATATGCATTTAATATTCCTTCGGGAAATATTCAGTTAATACGCATTTGCGAGCAGATCCTTTAGGAAATATTCAGTTAATACTCATTGTCGAGCAGATCCTTCGGGAAATATTCAGTTAATACCCATTGCCGAGCAGATCCTTCGGGAAATATTCAGTTAATACCCATTGCCGAGCAGATCCTTCGGTAAATATTCAGTTAATACCCATTGCCGAGCAGATCCTTCGGGAAATATTCAGTTAATACTCATTGTCGAGCAGATCCTTTAGGCAATATTCAGTTAATACCCATTGCCGAGCAGATCCTTTAGGAAATATTCAGTTAATACCCATTGCCGAGCAGATCCTTCGGGAAATATTCAGTTAATACTCATTGTCGAGCAGATCCTTTAGGAAATATTCAGTTAATACCCATTGCCGAGCAGATCCTTTAGGAAATATTCAGTTAATACCCATTGCCGAGCAGATCCTTCGGGAAATATTCAGTTAATACCCATTGTCGAGCAGATCCTTTAGGAAATATTCAGTTCATACCCATTGCCGAGCAGATCCTTCGGGAAATATTCAGTTAATACCCATTGCCGAGCAGATCCTTCGGGAAATATTCAGTTAATACTCATTGTCGAGCAGATCCTTTAGGAAATATTCAGTTAATACCCATTGCCGAGCAGATCCTTTAGGAAATATTCAGTTAATACCCATTGCCGAGCAGATCCTTCGGGAAATATTCAGTTAATACCCATTGTCGAGCAGATCCTTTAGGAAATATTCAGTTAATACCCATTGCCGAGCAGATCCTTCGGGAAATATTCAGTTAATACCCATTGCCGAGCAGATCCTTCGGGAAATATTCAGTTAATACTCATTGTCGAGCAGATCCTTTAGGCAATATTCAGTTAATAAGTTCAAAGTCGTTTGTTGAACTTATTATTTGAACATTTCTCCTTCTGTACTTGTGTTATATGTCGTCTGCTTATTGTTCATGACAATCCCTTCAGATAAATAATACACATGTATACCACTACAATGTATACTTGTATTACGCAATGGGGGAATATATCTGATAAGAAAGGGTTAAACTCGAAATGTCGCTGTAAATTATCGGAAATGTATATTTATGAACCCAACTCTGGTTGTACGCATTCTATGTTATATACTTCCAGATTGGACCATACGAATGAAAACACATGTCAGAAATTCAATCCCAGACATCAGAGTTCTGGAGTTAGACTTGAATGGAACTTCGGTTAGTGCACGTACATAATATACTATTGTCATCACGTGGGTATTCACAGGATGACTGGACATGGTCTCAATCGGCATCTCTGGTTCAAACTTAGTTTTATCAAGATTTTTAAAAAAGGTTATAATGTGACCCAATACCTTCGCAGAGGGTAATATACTAACAATAAAAAGTAGACACTTTTTTGACGTTAGGTAGTTCGTTTGAAACATAATTATCAGTCACAGAGGGCGGATAATGCGTGTCAAAGATGCGAATGATATGCTTCACATTTTGACCGTTTCTGCTTGAAAATATCCCAATTATCATTCGGACAGCCCTGAAGAGATGCCCGTCTATATACAAAACTATTTTCATAACAAATACTGAGTCCATCCTGGCAATGGATCTCTCACAACGGATTGGATTGGATTGTTTATTTGCACAAATAAATTAAATACATAATACAAAAACATAATAATATATCCTGAACTTTTGCCAGGAGCGGCATGGCCTATAGATATCCACACACTGAATTATACGTGCCATAAAAGTTTCTTTTCCAAATATCACGGTTGATCGCTAATGGTATATATCCAATGAAAGTTATAGCATTCATGTGGAGTGTTTGTAAACATTATCCCAAAGAGAAAGAAAGCTTCCACATTGCTATTCAGTTACTGTGCGCTCCGACATTTGCAGCAGTCACCGTAATAAATGCTGGTATTTATTCATCGACCGCTTGTCAGTTACAGCATATCAGTTTGTTGACAATCTTCCGATAGAACAACAAACTACACCTTTCTTAGGCCATTTACCACCGGGTCTTGTCGATATTAGTCAGATACCTGGTACACATTTATTGCGATTTTCTGGTACGAATGGAGTTCGTTCCTTGAAACGCCTTCAAATATGATATTTTATCGAAGTTAACTATCCCGCTTGTATGTGTTAAAGTCGCCGTCGCGAAAATTCTCAATATATGTTCATTTATTCATATTGGTATCAAGTTATGCACACTTATTTAAGAAAACAATCCCCCGCTGTCTGAAAGATACGAGTGTTTACGACTGTGTGTGTCTGGATGATAGCCTGATGCCTCACTTCATTATCTATTTTGACGGAAACAGTTATTTGCGAGAAAGCGTGTGACGTATTAAAGGACCTTGGGTATTTCCCACAGAATGGCTGACACTGACAGAAACATTTTTTGCGATCTGATTGTTCCTCGTCTGATTCGTCAGCAGAAGACACTTTAAATTTGACAACGGGAGCGTACATGCACGAGCCGGAATTACCACAAAATTACCATGGTGTGAGACCACCAAACGATCCAGAACTTGGATGGCGAAGAGATGAAAATCGCATAAGAAAATGGTGAGTCACTGAGCGTCTCTTATTAGAGACATTAATTCCCCCGAGATGTCGCTCGTAAGCTGACTTCCGGTATTAAAAAAAGGCGTCCCGACCATGGAACCGGAGCGGGGTGTTGCAATCTATGGAATCACATGACACTCGATCTTTATAGATATTTCTGGATTTCGCGATAAAACGAAATCCGAATAAATAAGCTATCATTTAGTGCTCAAATAAATAACCGGCATCAATTAGAACATGATAAAAGAATTTTTCGAAAATTACGCGGACAAGTAATTGGGGTTCAATGCAGTGCTCGTGGGTAACAAGTAATGTTTGAGACAGAAAAAAAAATGATTTACCTGCTGCGCTCTCATCGGCCAACCGCTTTTCTGCCCGGTAAAAGTTAATGGCGAACCAAATTTTATAGTAGCTATAAATAGACAAGGGTTCGTTTCACTGAATAGTTCGTTTTAGTTCTCACTTCCGCTTTAGATCCAGATCTGAAGCACGTTTTCGCGAACAAAACGCTTTTTACGAAGCAAAAGCTATACGAAGAACATATTTCACTTGTTTATTTTGTGGTAGGTGAAGCTAAACATTGAATACGTATATTCGGAGTGCCACGACCTTGTTCCCATTGTCTTCGACACAACTTATAAATTATTGTCATTGCCGTCATCAGTTTTACTAGTTACCTGAGGCTGAGTACCTGGTCAAAAACAGGTGTTAGATGAAAGTGTATTGTGATAGCATTCATATGCATGTTATGCAGTGCAGTGTTACAGACAAAAGTATAACTTATATATATCCCCCAAATATTTTATCCGGGGGGACTATTAAAATAGCCGGTGTCGTATGTCCGTCCATGTGTGCGTGCGTCCGGAAATGGTTTCCGGATGATAACTTCAGTTTCGGTTATTAGATCAACAGCAAATTTCATAGATGAGTTTATCAGATCAAAATACAGGTCAAGTTCGAATATGGGTTTTCTCCGCAAATGTTTGCGAGAGTTGTGACCCTTTTTCGACTTGGAATCGTGTCAATTTCTGGTTTCCGGATGATAACTTCAATTTGGGTGATCATATCTGAACAAAATTTGTAATATGCGTTTATCAGCTCGAAATACAGGTAAAGTTGGAATATGGGTACAATCCGCCCATTTTTGCTAGAGTTATGGTCCTTTTTCGAATTATAATCATATAAGTTAGCTGCATCATGCTGTGTCATTCTGCAGGCTGCATTTCATATATATATACATTCATCGCAAAATGTTGCAATTTTCTTTTGATTTTTCATGTTGTCCGCCACTTTCCCCTGATGGCACAGTCATTCCTGACAATTAATTCCATAAATTTCATCATATTTCAGCAGCACAAAACCTTCAGTAAGGCAAGGACACACTATTACCTAACTGAGTGAATCCTGGTGTGTTGTATGTCATGGGTTCGACTTTGGAGCATTTCTCGAAATATGAATTTGTCATGTCTTAAAACTGAAATTTTTTCAAAGTCAATTTTTCTAACTTAGACCAATTCTAAGTAATGAAACTCAATCAAATGGTTATGTTTATGTTCTAAATTACTACAATACCCAAAATATTTCCACAACATCTCAAATACAAAAAAGTTTGTAATGTTGCTACTCTTATTAAAAATATCGCGGTCACTGGCAAAACATGTGAAAATAAAATTGATGTAAATACTAGCTAAAACCCCGTTTATACGAGCGGACATGTGTAATAATCATTACGCATACTCAATACATCGAAATATGAAATATAATTCAAGGAAAAGTTATGTGTCTGCCGAAATGTTAGTCTAAAAATATACTAGTAGTATTTTTTTTACTAAAGATGTCAATTTTTTGATGTATTGAAATTCTGGACTCGACCACTGCCAGTCCATGGCTGCTCACGGATTGACATTGGTTTCAGCTATTAGTATCAGTACTATCACAATCAGAGACAGTGTTTGCAGTAACATTGCACTGGCTAAAATAATAAATAATAATTTGCCAAAAATTAGCTAACTCTTGATTTGTGACATTGTCCAAGAAAAAAAAGTGTCTTGAAAGTTGAATATTCAACATGTTAATTGTTATCTCGACACATCTTGAGCTCCTGACATGCGCATCTCAAGCTCTGAACATATTACTAGTATCTCGCGATATTATCTTGAGATCTCTGCATATTTTCTTGAGATCTTGCGTGGACTTGCCGTCTATACATGCCAATGTATGCTATTTCTGAATATATAGTCATGAAACGGAAAGAAATTAACTTTCCAAGAAAAAGTTGTTTGAGTCAGTATTTGGGGCAGGAGAAAGATACCCGGGTTTATTATCGCCCCCACTCCCCAACCGAGCAGCTACTTATGACAAAAATGAATTTATTATTTTATAAGTTGCTTATTTTGCTTCATACACTCATGAAAAGGCGAGAGATACTCAAGCCTCGGTATTCCCCCCTCCCACCCCAAACCCTGACTCAATGAAATTTTTCTCGATTAATTTTAATTTCTCGCCATTTCATGACTATATAAAGCGATATACCGGTACATGTCAGTGATAAATAATAAGATATTTTTGTCTCATATGCAGCTGTTGGTTTCTTTTTTTGGGGGGAGGGATATTCAGGCCTGTGTAATTTCTCCCCAGCCCAAATCCTGACTCAATCAAAATTTTAATGGATATATAGCATTATAGGGCAATATAAGCAATAAAATAATTAGTTTATTTTTGTCATATACTCTTATGTAGATGCTGGGTGTGGGGGATATTCAGACCTGGGTATCTAATTCCCCCCTCTCCACCCAAACCCTGACTCAAACAACTTGTAACATGTTAATTTATCGCCATTTAATGACTATAACATAAAAATAAATAAGCAATAAATTAATACGTGTACATTTATATTTTGTCGTATGTTGAATTCTCGGTGGGTGTGAGCATTTGACAGACTGAAAATAGTAAAAAGGGGGGATGCAAAGGGGAGATATCATGTACACCTGGTAAACAAACTACTATAGTATAAGCTGTGAATCGTTAAAACGGGATATTAACAAAACTGGATAATGAAATAGATACCTGGTAAACAATTCAGCAGGTATAACTTCTGATAACAAATTTGTGCGGAACTTATCCAAGATGCATGTATCCATGAGAACAAGTGGACGGACAGACGCATGCCCACTGTCATTCATCAGAACATACAGCAATGACCTAAACATTCAACCCCTTAACCACAGCAGAACTGTGGGTAACTTTTCAGGATTTAGTCCGAAATATGACTTGTTGCCATTCATGAGAGCTTTCCGATGAATTTCCACAAGCCATATTTCCAACTGAATCCTGAAACTATACCTATAATTCTGATGTGGTTAAGGGGTCGATTATTTAGGGCATTACTGTATGTCGAGTTTGTTACACATTTGTCAAAGTTTGCATCAACAAAATTGAGGAATTGAATGTTAACTCTGAGTTGTTCCATAATAAATGTATTTCCCTTGTCATTTCAGGTGTTCATGCGGCCTATGTACAGTGATGGAAACTACCTGTGAGTGCAGATGTTGCCATGAGATTGAAAAAGTTGAGACCAAGCTAAAGGAAGTGACAAAAGCGATTTCATAGGAAGAAGGACACTTCAAGTGTATCACGGAGACTGTCCCCTTCAGGAGTGCGTGCCTGGACCCATGGCTACTTGAAGTTGCATGTTAGGATACCAGCAACAGTATAGTCATCCGTTTAATGGACCTCTGCACAACAAATACAGGCATATAGCATAGACAGTTTATTGGGTGGTGCTATGGCTACCATGGTTTGCATAACTGCAGACCTCTTCCATCGTGTGTTGTGAATGGCATCAGTAATTTCAGTATGCTTTCCCAAATGATGGTGGAAATTACAGGGGCTTTCGTTTGCCCGAGCTGGAGAAATGCATGAATAAATGAATGAAATCTTAATAGATTATTGTTACAATGTATCTCCCTAATCTTCATCTCCCATATATGACTGAAAATAATTTCATTCATTTGATAACGTTTGACTCTGGAATGGCCAAATTGTTTGATATTTAACTTTGTTTTTATTTAAATTTTTTTTATTTTTAAGTGACAAATTTCCCCCCACTTTTCATAGTTTGATCCTGAAATTGCCAGAAAAATGTTTTTTTTTATAATTCCCTTTTTTTTTTATTAAAATATATTTTTTTCCAAGCGACATATTTTTTTAATCACACAATTGATTATTTGATCTTGAAATGGCGAGAAAAATGACTTTTGAGATTTAAATTTGTTTTTATTTAATTTCATTCTTTCAAATGTCCAGGTCTGGATAGCTACCCACAACCCAGCACCTACATGACAAAAAATTGTCTCATGGTTTCATTGCTTATTTTGCTTTATAAAGTCATGAAACGAAGATTCCAGAACATGATGTAGCCCCCCCCCCCCCCAACCAGCGCCTACTTGAGAAAAATCATGGTTTTATTGCTTATTTTGCTTTAAATAGTCACGAAACAATGAGAAATTAACTTCTTCCGAGAAAATGTTGTTTGAGTCAGGGTTTGGGTGGGGTAAGATGTCCAGGCTAGGAAGGGAAGAAGTCCAGGACCTACATGACAAAAAATCATCTTGGGGGTTTTATTGATTATTTTGCTTTATAGTCATGAAATGGCAAGAAATAGACTTCTCCTGAGAAGGTGATGTATGGAACTAATCTGCATAAAATGACAAAATAATGACTTTTGTTCACTATTTTTAAAGCAAAACGCTTTTTTATGGTCGTTATTGTTGTCACATTTTTGTATATTATAATAAAAAAGAATGAGTCGGAGGAAAATTGGGAAAAAAAACTTGAACCCCATACAATGCTGAGGATGCGGCCCATTTTGGGAGGGGCTGGTGTGTTTACCCTGAACATAGATATTATATTATTTAGCGTAATAACACTCCAGTATTTACTTTTTCAACTCAACGAATGGAAGAAGCCATAGTATACTGTATAGATCTGTATTTCACTGTTTGATCATATTAAAATCATTTTCACAAAGATGATACATGCAGATACGTAGACAGCATAGCCACACAAGAAGCCCTTCTGATAGTTCAGCCATAAACGTAATTCGTACTCTTCTTGTGGGACTTGAAAGCAGAAATCTGCGAAAGCGGTCACGTATCCCATGCATTTCATATCAACAATAGGTTGAAAGTTAATAAATTTCGAAGTTCCCGTGGACCTACATGTAGATCATGCCACGAATACCTACTCCAGCGGCACGGAAGTAGAGATTCATGGCATGATCTACTGTGGTCCTATTCTGACAGTCACAGTGACACACGAACTTCGTCCAAATATGTACGAATTTACTCCGGAGCTGTTGGCCACGCGAATAATTCATGTCGTATTATTCAATATTTTATTACACACATAAATCCATTCCGAATTCACGATTTCCAACGAAAACGAAACATGTTTGTGAACTAAAACAAAACCACGCAGAAACCGATTTCGATAACACAATGTCAACAGAATGCCGCAAGGTGATTTATGACGTCACGGGTCAAAAATAAATTACACCCAAGCTGTTGTTTGCGTTTAGAGCTGTGTGCATGCAATGGGGATTTCCTGGAATGCGAATCGATAGCGGCTAATCTTGGGACGATTAATTTCGTTCTCAGAACGACTATGTTGGTCTAATAAGCGGGGAAATGGGTAAAATATGAACTTCGCGACGGCGACTTTAACGCACTTTTGCACATAAGAATGCGATTGTATACATAAGACAGAATAAGCCATTATAACAAGTGCTCTGGAAGTGGTCTTACTAACCGGCGAGCACTCACATAATTGTACAGGCACATTATAGAGCGGTGATATTGTACACATGTGCATGGAACAACTGTGAATATAATATATTATGATACTTCAAATGTTGTGCAGAATACATGCACCATGGCACTTTACTCTGCTTTCTTGGATTATATCCTTTTTGTGTAAATATGTTCTTTATTTAATAGAAGAACTGAATGGTGTTGTCTTAGATCTCTTGTGGAGTCTATAAATGTATATTAGTAGGGTTGATACTGACAAAGTGAGGGTTGGTATAGTGTGTGTCTATACGTGTATATTAGAAGGGTTTATAATGACAAAGTGAGGGGGTATAGTGTGTGTCTATAAACTTATATTAGAAAGGTTTATACTGACACAGTGAGGGTGTGTATAGTGTGTGTCTATAAATGTATATTAGAAAGGTTTATACTAACAAAGTGAGGGTGTGTGTAGTGTGTGTTTATAAATGTATATTAGAAAGGTTTATACTGACAACGTGAGGGTGGGTTTAGTGTGTGTCTATAAATGTATATTAGACAGGTTTATACTGACACTGTGCGGGATGGCATAGTGTGTGTCTATAAAGGTATATTAGAAAGGTTTATACTGACACAGTGAGGGTGGGTATAGTGTGTGTCTATAAATGTATATTAGAAAGGTTTATACTAACAAAGTGAGGGTGAGTGTAGTGTGTGTTTATAAATGTATATTAGAATGGTTTATACTGACGCAGTGAGGTGGGTATAGTATGTGTCTATAAATGTATATTAGAATGGTTTATACTGACGCAGTGAGGTGGGTTTAGTGTGTGTCTATAAATGTATATTAGAAAGGTTTATACTGACACAGTGAGGGATGGCATAGTGTGTGTCTATAAATGTATATTAGAAGGGTTTATACTGACACAGTGAGGGTGGGTATAGTGTGTGTCTATAAATGTATATTAGAATGGTTTATACTGACGCAGTGAGGGTGGGTATAGTGTGTGTCTATAAATGTTTATTAGAAAGGTTTATACCGACACAGTGAGGGTGGGTATAGTGTGTGTCTATAAATGTATATTAGAATGGTTTATACTGATGCAGTGAGGGTGGGTATAGTGTGTGTTTATAAATGTATATTAGACAGGTTTATACTGACACTGTGAGGGATGGCATAGTGTGTGTCTATAAAGGTTTATTAGAAAGGTTTATACTGGCACAGTGAGGTGGGTATAGTGTGTGTCTATAAAGGTATATTAGAATGGTTTATACTGACGCAGTGAGGGTGGGTATAGTGTGTGTTTATAAATGTATATTAGAATGGTTTATACTGACGCAGTGAGGGTGGGTATAGTGTGTGTTTATAAATGTATATTAGAATGGTTTATACTGACGCAGTGAGGGTGGGTATAGTGTGTGTTTATAAATGTATATTAGAATGGTTTATACTGACGCAGTGAGGGTGGGTATAGTGTGTGTTTATAAATGTATATTAGAATGGTTTATACTGACGCAGTGAGGGTGGGTATAGTGTGTGTCTATAAATGTATATTAGAATGGTTTATACTGACGCAGTGAGGGTGGGTATAGTGTGTGTCTATAAAGGTTTATTAGAAGGGTTTATACTGACGCAGTGAGGGTGGGTATAGTATGTGTCCATAAATGTATATTAGACAGGTTTATACTGACACTGTGAGGGATGGCATAGTGTGTGTCTATAAAGGTTTATTAGAAGGGTTGATACTGACGCAGTGAGGGTGGGTATAGTGTGTGTCTATAAAGGTTTATTAGAAGGGTTTATACTGACGCAGTGAGGGTGGGTATAGTGTGTCTATAAATGTATATTAGAAAGGTTTATACTGACACTGTGAGGGATGGCATAGTGTGTGTCTATAAAGGTTTATTAGAAGGGTTTATACTGACACTGTGAGGGATGGCATAGTGTGTGTCTATAAAGGTTTATTAGAAGGGTTTATACTGACGCAGTGAGGGTGGGTATAGTGTGTGTTTATAAATGTATATTAGAATGGTTTATACTGACACAGTGAGGGTGGGTATAGTATGTGTCTATAAATGTATATTAGAAAGGTTTATACTAACAAAGTGAGGGTGGGTTTAGTATGTGTCTATAAATGTATATTAGAAAGGTTTATACTGACACAGTGAGGGTGGGTATAGTATGTGTCTATAAATGTATATTAGAATGGTTTATACTGACGCAGTGAGGGTGGGTATAGTGTGTGTCTATAAATGTATATTAGAATGGTTTATACTGACGCAGTGAGGGTGGGTATAGTATGTGTCTATAAATGTATATTAGAAGGGTTTATACTGACAACGTGAGGGTGGGTATAGTATGTGTCTATAAATGTATATTAGAAAGGTTTATACTAACAAAGTGAGGGTGGGTTTAGTATGTGTCTATAAATGTATATTAGAAAGGTTTATACTGACACAGTGAGGGTGGGTATAGTATGTGTCTATAAATGTATATTAGAAAGGTTTATACTGACACAGTGAGGGTGGGTTTAGTATGTGTCTATAAATGTATATTAGAAAGGTTTATACCAACAAAGTGAGGGTGGGTATAGTATGTGTCTATAAATGTATATTAGAATGGTTTATACTGACGCAGTGAGGTGGGTATAGTATGTGTCTATAAATGTATATTAGAAAGGTTTATACTGACACAGTGAGGGTGTGTGTAGTGTGTGTCTATAAATGTATATTAGAAAGGTTTATACTGACACAGTGAGCGTGGGTATAGTGTGTGTCTATAAATGTATATTAGAAAGGTTTATACTAACAAAGTGAGGGTGGGTTTAGTGTGTGTCTATAAATGTATATTAGAAGGGTTTATACTGACACAGTGATGGTGGGTATAGTGTGTGTTTATAAAGGTATATTAGAAAGGTTTAAACTGACACAGTGAGGGTGGGTATAGTGTTTGTCCATAAAGGTATTTTAGAAAGGTTTATACTGACAACGTGAGGGTGGGTATAGTGTGTGTCTATAAATGTATATTAGAAAGGTTTATACTAACAAAGTGAGGGTGGGTTTAGTGTGTGTCTATAAATGTATATTAGAAAGGTTTAAACTGACACAGTGAGGGTGGGTATAGTGTTTGTCCATAAAGGTATATTAGAATGGTTTATACCGACAACGTGAGGGTGGGTATAGTGTGTGTCTATAAAGGTATATTAGAAAGGTTTAAACTGACACAGTGAGGGTGGGTATAGTGTTTGTCCATAAAGGTATATTTTAGAAAGGTTTATACTGACAATGTGAGGGTGGGTTTAGTGTGTGTCTATAAATGTGTATTAGAAAGGTTTATACTAACAAAGTGAGGGTGGGTTTAGTGTGTGTCTATAAATGTATATTAGAAAGGTTTAAACTGACACAGTGAGGGTGGGTATAGTGTGTGTCCATAAAGGTATAATAGAAAGGTTTATACTGACAACGTGAGGGTGGGTTTAGTGTGTGTCTATAAATGTATATTAGAAAGGTTTATACTGACAACGTGAGGGTGGGTATAGTATGTGTCCATAAAGGTATATTAGAAGGGTTTATACTGACAACGTGAGGGTGGGTATAGTGTGTGTCTATAAAGGTATATTAGAAGGGTTTATACTGACAACGTGAGGGTGGGTATAGTATGTGTCCATAAAGGTATATTAGAAGGGTTTATACTGACAACGTGAGGGTGGGTATAGTGTGTGTCTATAAATGTATATTAGAATGGTTTATACTGACAACGTGAGGGTGGGTATAGTGTGTGTCTATAAAGGTATATTAGAAGGGTTTATACTGACAACGTGAGGGTGGGTATAGTGTGTGTCTATAAAGGTATATTAGAAGGGTTTATACTGACAACGTGAGGGTGGGTATAGTATGTGTCCATAAAGGTATATTAGAAAGGTTTATACTAACAAAGTGAGGGTGGGTTTAGTGTGTGTCCATACAGGTATATTAGAAAGGTTTATACTGACGCAGTGAGGGTGGGTATAGTGTGTGTCTATAAATATATATTAGAAGGGTTTATACTGACACAGTAAGGGTGGGTATAGTGTGTGTCTATAAAGGTATATTAGAAAGGTTTATAGTGACACAGTAAGGGTGGGTATAGTGTGTGTCTATAAATGTATATTAGAAAGGTTTAAACTGACACAGTGAGGGTGGCTATAGTGTGTGTCCATAAAGGTATATTAGAAAGGTTTATACTGACGCAGTGAGGGTGGGTATAGTGTGTGTCTATACATATATATTAGAAAGGTTTATTACTGATGTTTCAGAGCAAAATATCTTCCTTTTTGGCTTGGTGTAGAGTGATAACAAGATAGAGATCTCCCGCTTGTTACGCTCCGAATGTCTAAGCGAGATCGTCGGAAGTTTTATAGCCGATCTGTTCTAAAATAAGCCGAAAAACTGTCTCAACATGTTTTATGTATTATACCCGAAACATTGACATTAAATCAATATTAATTGGTGGAACCGTTTCCGGACAGGGGTCTTCGGTTCACATTTATTATTGCATAGCCCAGAAACTAAATACAAAATGTCATGAAGATATACTCTATATCTTGTGTAGAACTCAACACTTTCGTTTTCTAGGTGTAATTAACATCAGAAATGTCCATTACACGAATATGTGATTAGCTTTTAATTTTTTTGTCAGATCCCCATGCCCCCACCAGGAACATGCAGTATCGGCAGAGGGCTGAGCGTGGTGTCAGTGGACAGGAAAACAGTGAGTGCTAACATCTCCAGTTGGAATCCAAGATTTAAGATCCAAATTTAAATGGTCGTTTTCCCTTCTGTAACACTAACATCCTGTAACATGGACGGGTCACAGGAGTCGTTTCCCTTCATGCATGTTGGTGGCGCGCATGAGCTACAATAACACCCTCTACCAGGCAAGTTGGAGTTTGGGATGATACCCGGGAAGATTTGAAAGGGCTGTCAGCCCTCTCCTACAACCCACTTTTGGATGCTGAAATTCCACTGAAGAGCGTTTGTAGGGTTTGTGAGTTTGTAAGTAGATTACCATATGCCCATACACAATAGGTGTTTGCATACTGTGCATGGGGTGGATACCACCACAGCAAGAAGCAAATCCCCCCATTCCGAACCTGAACCGGTGCTGAAGACTTTTCTTTTATTAGTTGTGTGTGTTGATATATATACTATTTTAGTTATGAATGGTTGTAATTTAGTGTCCTATTTTGTGCATGCATGGACTCCAGTTGCCTTAGTCTGTCCCTCTACACCCTCTATCAGAGTTGAATGTCTTAATATATTCACCTCTGTCAGTTAAATTGATGCATGCTATTAAATTAATCTAATAATATCACCGATTTAAAGCGCGAAACATGAAACTGGTATCGTATACAACAATTGAATTCACTGCTAATGCGGTGGGTTAGTTGTCAATGTGTCATTCACATGCCAATGCAATATGAGATCTAATAATAAGGTGGGTTAGACAAAATAGTCCCACGGAAATCTGGGAGGTAGAAAAAATATTTGGGAGTCTCCCCATTAGTGACCGGTTTAAGTAAGGGTTAGAGCACAAGAATTGTTCTTTACCAGAATCAATCGAATCGAAGACGAGATTTATTCTGGTAAAGAACTATTCTCGTGCTCTGACCGACTTAGAGCACAATTGATCTCACATAATGCATTCAACTGGAAATGTGCCGTTGAGCGTGTTTTGACCACGACGCCCAATCTGTGTTCTGGCCGCGATTGAACAATAGCCGGTTAGCCACACCAAACAACGTGATTAACATGAACTGATCGGCGTTGAATGTGAATAGATATGTCCGAAACAACACGGACTGGTCCCACTTTCAAGCAGCCGTGCGATTTGTCTGTTATGAGTTGCGTATGCCTAAGTGCCACCGCACACGCTGCGATTAAAATCGTGGGGAAAATCGCAGGAGGAAGTATCCAATGCGCATGCCCACGACAATATCGTAGCCAAATCGTAGCAATCAAGCACTGTTTGATTTTACCAGGAAAATCGTGGCGTGACCTTGGCAACGCGCGCGATCGTAGCTGTCACATGACCACTGTCGCACTTGTCATGTTGTAAATACCACGAAAAGAAAACATTCAAAAATGGCGCAAAGTTTACAAACTTCTTGCACTTACATAAACGAGGCCACATTGGTGGAGATGTGGCACGGCAGGCAGTCCAGGCCTATACCACATATCAGACAAGGAGTAGAGGGCTGCCGCAATTGTTGAAATTCAATTGGGGCAGCTGAGCCTGTTGAGTTGACAGGTACAAAACTGTCAAGATAAAACATATACCGTATTCAATTTCACTTGAACTTTCAACATCAAATTGTTAGTTTATAAAATTGAGATACATGCCATGCATATGTATTTAGTTGCATAATGCGGAGAATGTGGTGTAACGTTTTGCTATCATGTGATCGATCACGTGGATAAAATCGTAGCTGCAAACATCGCAGCACCGTAGCGTCTGCGGGCAAGCTACGATTTCTCCACCTACGATTTTCCCCACTTACGATTTTAATCGTAGCGTCTGCGGTGGCACTAACGATGGGACAATCCTTCGCCAGCCTTGGGAATTGGTGTCGTTTACCAAAAATCAGGGAACGATTGTAACAATGGGATTGTGCTCTAAACACGATTATAGTATTATGTGATTAGTCTGTGTTGTATCTGTCGAAATCCTTGTTGTATGAGCATTTCTTTTAATTTACAAGAAACATGAACAGAGGAGAATCAAGGTAAGATAGACACCACTGTTAGAGTTTTCTACAATAATTCTAACATTATTTGATACGACGATGTATACTACGTCTAATATTTTGGGTGAGGATAGTTGTTAGAGGCCGGTTTGATGGTAGTTATATATAATTCAGTTTCAGTGCCGATAGAGTGCTTTATTTCCAATTTTTTATACGACTTTCTTACTATTTTCAAATAGTTTCTGCAACTTAGACTGCGGTGCCTTTGCAAAACTGATATTTCCATACATTAAATTACAATACGCGCCAGCAAAGTTTCTTTTTCCATTATCACGGTTGATTACTAATAGATAGAACGACACAAGTGTGTGAACGTGTTAACGTTATTGCACAAGTTTGTTGTGACGCGATGGTAAAACGAGAACCGGAGGTTCGAGTTTTACCTAGTGGCACGACAAACAAGTGCAATAACGTTAACATGTTCACAAAACTGTGTTGTTCTGTGTTTATTACACACTCTGAATATTGTAGCTTCTGATATATAGTAAAATTTAGGCTGATATTGTTTATTTAATTGAACAAGCGTGTGCTTAATGTATGCTATACCAAATCATTTAGTGAAGTATTTGCCTGTTAAAGTTGACGTCGCCAATGACGTTTTTGACGTAATCGGTTTGTGTTGTTCAAGAACAATACACAATTTTTTATTGAACGTTTTGAAATCTTCTGTATTTTGCTGTATTTCGCAAAATAAGCCATTGTGTGTGCAATAAATATCCAATGAAAGTTGGCATTTGAAATAATGGCTGGAGACACATGTACCATAGCAGCGATGTAATATTAGGTATGCTGTCTTACGATGGTCCAATTTAGTGACAAGTGGTCACCGTAATTACTATACCATAGTTATAGGTATGTTGTATTCCTATAGAGAACGCATTAGCACAGGGTTTTTCGCAAAAAAATAGTTTATTATAGGGAGATAGTTGTTGATGTTATAGCTCAGAGATACGAGCTGCTTTTTTATGGGAAATTATACAACATCAAATTACGCCGAGATTATACACGAATAGTGGAACTGTGTGTTTTGAATATGGTCTCTTATCTGAATGATTTGTATATATTGGCAATCTCTCTTGTAAGTCATTATATACACGTGTGCGAAGGAATATGTGTATATTTAAAAAGGCTTTCATAAATATGCTGTCGTGAGTGTTTTTTTTTTCTCGGACGGACGACCAACTATAGCTCTAATCATATACAAACCAATTCCAATATTATTTCAGGCACTTGTATACCAAATGGCATGTGAGGACATATATGGCGGTGCGGATATCAATACAATCGTGTCGTTCCTGGATGCTGTGCCCGTGGGGAATCTCGTTCTTTGCATCACCGAGGTGAGATGTAGAATAATGTGTTATGTTTTCAATAACAATTCTTATTAATACACAACAGGTAACTTTAGGTACAGACATTAGTCACGGGTGACTATATAAAATAGTTACTGCTCGAAGAGCGTTCGTAGTAGAAGTGAGCGATTTCCAAATAAATCTAAGACATATCGGGCCGACCATATGCACCCACGGCTATCCTATCTGGTAATACCAGTTTGGCTATAGTGTCTCGATACGTCTAGGGTGTAGATATTGAATTGGCCGTGTCGGGAACATTGATAAACAGAAACTGTCCTTAACTTTTGATAACTTTATATGTATATAAGTCTATCTTGGTAAACACAGCAATCATCGGAATAATAGGTTAAACAGGTCTTGTTGGATCGGCTGCCGAATAGATAAGTGGTTCTCCCGCTTCAGAACACGGGTAGTTATTCCAACGTCTGGTGTATCATGCATCCAAATAAAGTATGAGCAATCATGATACACCTGCCTGTGACGTGTTTCATACCATCGGTTACTATGGAACGATCGTGGTCTGATCATTCCAACATATAAGATGGTAGTATACAAGTCACATCCAATTTAGAATATGATCTTGATAATTATGCATATCTCGATGTGCTGTGTTTATCTATACAATACGTATAGCATTACAATCACTGGGAACATATAACAACAAATGTCTTCTGTACTATCGGCCAATAGCTTACTGTAGGACTAATGGACGGCGAAAGATCTACTCAAGACACAACTCTCACAGGTCATTTTCCCCACGATAATTTCTACACGTATTTGAAAGCAAAGGGGCGAGGCCAATTATCCAAACTCACGTCACGTCTAATAGTGTTACACATGCCCCGGACCTCACATGCCCCGGACCTCACATGCCCCGGACCTCACATTCCCCGGACCTCACATGTCTCGGCAAAAGTTCCACTCATGTATACCATAACACATTACACATTCCACACAAGAACGCTACTTGAAAGGTGCAGAAGTGCCATCTTTCCCGAATATTTTCGTCACGCGTTCGAGAGTCGTCGTTATTTAGACCCAAATATGGCCCACAATGCTGATGCCCATATGACCTCTCTGTTGCTATGTCTCCGATCGTTACATCTTTTATCTCTTCGCCGATCTCTTTCTATATATGCTCTCTCATCTCTGTGTCTCCATCTTTGTTGCTATGTCTCCGATCGTTACATCTTTAATCTCTTCGTCGATCGCTTTCTATACTCTCTCATATATGTGTCTCCATCTTTGTCGCTATGCCTCCGATCGTTACATCTTAAATCTCTTCACCGATCTCTTTCTATACTCTCTCATCCCTGTGTCTCCATCTTTGTCGCTATGTCTCCGATCGTTACATCTTTAATCTCCTAGCCGATCTCTTTCTATGCTCTCTCATCCCTGTGTCTCCATCTTTTTCGCTGTGCATCCGATCGTTATATCTTTGATCTCTTCGCTGATCTCTTTCTATACTCTCTCATCTCTGTGTCTCCATCTTTGTCGCTAGGTCTCCGATCGTTACATCTTTAATCTCTTCGCCGATCTCTTTCTATGCTCTCTCATCCCTGTGTCTCCATCTTTGTCGCTATGCCTCCGATCGTTACATCTTTAATCTCTTTCTATGCTCTCTCATCCCTGTGTCTCCACCTTTGTCGCTATGTCTCCAATCGTTACATCTTTAATCTCCTCGTCGATCTCTTTATATGCTCTCTCATCCCTGTGTCTCCACCTTTGTCGCTATGTCTCAGATCGTTACATCTTTAATCTCTTCGCCGATCTCTTTCTATGCTCTCTCCTCTCTGTGTCTCCATCTTTGTCTCTGTCCCTCTTGGTTCACCACCCTCTCGTGAGTCCCGCTCGGTTATTGGAAATTGAATATACGTAAATTCCCTCTTAAAGTTACTCAATCCGATTCGATGGTCCCCATATAATCAGATTCCAACAAACATTTTTAGAAATTCCGCTTCAGTTATCAGAATCATTTAATTGCCCAAAAATAATACTAACCACTTTCAACTATAGTATAAAATTGACGGAAACGTGTTATTTATCAACATGTTGTTCGACGATATTTGTCATTATTTACAGAAAGCCTCTTGATTTTTGGAGTTATCCATTTTCATCGGCAATTTGGCTCGTCGCTGTTTACTGGGCCACTAATAAATCTCGATTATGACAAATAATATATTTCAAAAATTGATGTCTAATAACTCTGAACTTTGATAGGTGGGTTCCTCGACTCGAATCGAATATCTTTTACCCCCGAATCCAAATAAATAGTAATTGATGGGCGCTTAATAGGATTATGCATCTTTAATTGCAGGACTCAATTGTATTCACTACATTAAATAAAGCATTTACAAGTTACATGGCAACAAATTACCATACAGTGCTGCTGGGAGGAATAGCGTTCCGGGATAACTGGATGCTTGTTGCAATCAAAGGAGGTTTGTTGAGGTCAATCAACTCAGACCGCTTATATTCCGACATATTGCTGAGATCCAAACAAAAACTACTGGACATTTTCAATAATGATTTCATCTTAATATACCCATGCAGCATAAAACATTTGAGTAACGCATCTCATCTTTATCAGACTCTGAACAGTTGGTCTATGTCTGATTCTGTTCTCTTCTTGAGAATTGAATAACACATGGGTTACAGTAGCAATAGTATATCCGCAGGGATGGCGCTGAACCAAAATGTCCTCTAGCGAAATTTGTTTTCCAAATGTCATTGTTTTTTTGCCAAATTTCAAAGGGACTTCCCGAATTGAATGGAGGGTCCATATTTTAGGGGGTCTTTATTTAGGAATTTAGGAAAATCCACACAAAATAAATGCTTTCGATGCATTAGTATTATTAATATAATTATATCGCTGTAAAATTAAAAGTTCACTCTTAGAGTTATTTGTAACCAACTGGTTTTTATTGGTTCTTCAGCTATTCCCGTATAGTAACTAAAGTAGAGAACCATTTGGTTCTTGGTAGCCATAGTACCAGTTGGCTCTAGACCAGTTGGAACCAACATAAAACCAAATAATTAGTTTCTTGGTTCCCCATGGTGAACCAATTTGTGAACCAGTGGGTTCTGAACACGATTTTTGATTACTTGTGTATCACCTATTTTTTGGTTATTATTAAACCCAAATCACTGATTACTAGAGCAAAATTTCTTCATATTGGTTACAAGTCGGTTATAAATCGATTCTACAGACCAACAAAATGCACGGAGAACCAGTTGATTCCAAATACTATTTAGTTTGTATATGTCATATTATATTTAGGAGATAAACATACCCTGTTGAGTTGTACATTCTGGGATTCGAGCATGAAAACAGTTTGTGAACTCGCCGGCAAGCCGGCTCGTTCACAAACTGTTTTCATGCTCGAATCCCAGAATGTACAACGAAACAGGGTACGTTTATCTCCATTGTAATTCAATCTAGCAGGGAATTTGCAAAAAAACTGTATAAAAAGTACCATTTAGTCATTTTCATGACACGAATCGAGACTTTCATTTCGCCGTTGTCACCGTGCACAAATCATTGGGTGTGTCCATTGCGTTACTCGGAACACTGCCCCGTAACCATTTCCTGTGGGGCGGGTTGGCTCGTTTCGCTACTCCGTTCTGCGCCGATCAAATTGTACCGTACCACATTCAGATTTGATGCACCCTGAAGCGGCCGATGAACGGTATCTATAGACAACAGCGCGCGGGTGTGCTCGTTTCGCTACTCGTTCTGCGCCGATTACATTTGACCGTGCTACATTCAGATTTGATGCACGCTGAAGCGGCCGATGTCGGTGAATCGAAAACGGAAGTTAGCCGCTCTCGGCCAATCAGAATGCTTGATTTTAGTGACAAATACTCAATTGAATTACAATGACTGTTTTATCGGTGTTTGAAGCAAAGAGCCACACACTAATCCGTGTTCATTAACATTCGGCATGATACTATTTCATGTCATATAGCTTGAGTATATACAGTCACTAATATGCATTGTTACACTGACTACGTGTATAGCACTCATTACCCGAACAAACCTGAGTTTAGTGTGTCTGTCATTTGCAGAATGAAGTCCCCAGAGGGTGAATTTAGTGACGCTATTCCACATAGCGGGCTAGCATCACTAAATTCAACCTCGGGGACCTCAATCTGCTTAGATCTCATCTTCTCTGGAAAGTTGTTTCTTTATTATCAAATTACTATAGATACTTCTTCCCTTAGATTCTATTTAGTTTAGTTTCTCTATATCCCCAAATTGGCAGACGACCTCATTGCATACTCGAGGTTCTCAATGGGTGTCCATCACAATATTCACCATTAGGGAACTTTAATCTGAGCCTATGTCTCCCATAGCAGATGAGGCCATGCTGAATGAGGTCCCCAGAGGATTAATTTGGTGATACTAGCCCGCTACGCGGGATAGCGTCACTAAATACACCCTCTGGGGACCTCATTTTGCAAATGACAGGCACACTAAACTCAGGCTTGGACCCGAACTGACACAGGACTAACTATACAACAATCTTATCATTACTGCTGTTTCGTGCAAAGTTACGCACTTTCGCTATAATACGGATGCGATGCAGTTGATGGGCGAATGTGTGTCACGTGATCAGCGAATGTATCTCACTGGGAAAATAAGGCCATATTAAAATAATGAGATCCAAAAACAAGGAATGAAAAGGTTTAAAAAGACACATTCGTGTATTCAGCTACTAAAACAAATAATCCGATGGGGGTATGAATCCTGTGTAAACGCGAACCCATTGTTTAACCGAAACCGGTCAAATGGCCGAGAAATACCAAGGGTGCCCCTTTCAAACCAATCCGGGCTGCGGCTATTTTGGATCGGGTGAGCACGTGGAGTGTGTGAAAAGGGTGTGTTGGAACTGCATATGTTAGGCTACACAAATCCTAATAGGAAGAGATCGACTGGATGATCATTACGCACCAATCCCAGGCATATATGCACTGCTGACACAAGTGCCGGACCTCAGTTAATTATTGGGCTAAGATAGAATGAGCTGTGGTAGGCGTTGTATAAGGAAACATCAGAATAAAACAATTAATGTGGGATAATCGCTTATATACTGAATCAAAGTAAAGATATGTTTGAACTCAAATTACTTTATTACCTCCAAAAATGGTAATGTGAATTTATATTAAATTCCAGCTATTGTTCCCATTTCACCGCGGAAGTTCATAATTTACATAGCATGAATAAAACTCAATTTAATACATGTAGCCTCATTGCCATTCATAGATAGACCGGATATAAACAAATATATTAGAGTGGCACACATGATACACGACATGATACACGACATGATACACGCCGAATTCCTTGGTGACTACATTCAAAGCAGCGATGGCCCTGAAAATAGTAAATTTCTCAATTAAAGTCTTGATATTTATATGAGAACGCTGTCAATATCACGGGATTAATCCCTTACAAACTTGAGAAATCACTCAGGTGTCCATCCTCATATCACAAATCGTATACATGTATTTATATATTAAAGTTATGATATTCTGTAAAGGATCGCTATCAATATCACGGGGTAAATCCCTTACAAACTTCAGAAATCACTCAGATGTCCAACCTCAGCTCGGAAAATATTATTTGTTTATTATTACTGTATCGTACAGGCCGATGAACTGATTTAAAGATGGATTATCTCTTTAAATAACAAATTTGAAATAGTTGCGTGGGTATAAAATAATAAATATGAACTGAAGACCCCTGTCCGGAAAGGCTTCTATCAATTAATATTGATTTTATTTCGAATATTTTATTGGGCCCGTTTATTTGGCTATTTTAGAACAGGCCATTCGGGTGATACCATATAGCGATATAGAACATTAGGCCATTCCTATGGCTACGTACCCAACGGCAAATGTCCCAGATTGATTGGTTGTATTGTTTTATTTCATAGATATAAGCGACAATGAGTATAATGAACGTTTATTTGTGACAAAATCTGACAAAATTACACAATAAAATATCTGGTCTCTGTAAACAGTAACCACTATTGTTCGTTAGCTAAACAATCACACCTTTTTAGGCCAGAAAATATTCGAAATAAAATTAATATTAACCAATAAAAGCATTTCCAGACAGGAGTCCTCGATTCAGATCTAATATTATATACCCCGGTAACTATACAATACATGTTTACAAAGAGATAATCCACCTTTAACCATGCCAAGTCGGCCCACATTGAACCATGCCAAGTCGGCCCACATTGAACCATGCCAAGTCGGCCCACATTGAACTATGCCAAGTCGGCCCACATTGAACCATGCCAAGTCGCCCCACATTGAACCATGCCAAGTCGGCCCACATTGAACCATTCCAAGTCGGCCCATATTGAACCATGCCAAGTCGGCCCACATTGAACCATGCCAAGTCGGCCCAAATTTAACCATGCCAAGTCGGCCCACATTGAACCTTGCCAAGTCGGCCCACATTGAACCATGCCAAGTCGGCCAACATTGAACCATGCCAAGTCGGCCCACATTGAACCATGCCAAGTCGGCCCACATTGAACCATGCCAAGTCGGCCCACATTGAACCATGCCAAGTCGGCCCACATTGAACCATGCCAAGTCGGCCCATATTGAACCATGCCAAGTCGGCCCACATTGAACCATGCCAAGTCGGCCCACATTGAACCATGCCAAGTCGGCCCACATTGAACCATGCCAAGTCGGCCCACATTGAACCATGCCAAGTCGGCCCACATTGGTTAGGGTTGGGGGAGACCTATTATTTGTATAATAATTCTGGACTTTAAAGGTGTATTATCTCTTTGTAAACATGTATTGTATAGTTACCGGGGTATAAAATATTAGATCCGGGTCGAAGACTCCTGTCCGGAAATGCTTGTATCGATTAATATTGATTTTATTTCAAATATTTTCTGGTCTAAAAAGGTGTGGTTGTTTAGCTATCGAACAATAGTAGTTACTTTTAACAGAGACCAGACATTTTATTGCGTAATTTTTTCACAAATAAACGTTAATTATACTCATTATCGCTTATAACTATGGAAAAAACAATACAACCAATCAATCTGAGACATTTGACGTTCGTTACGAAGCGATAGGAACAGCCTAATGCTCTCTATCGCTATATGGTATCACCCGAATGGTCTGTTCTAAAAATAGACACATAAACGGTCCCAATTAAATATTCGAAATAAAATCAATATTAATCGATATAAGCCTTTCCGGACAGGGGTCTTCAGTTCATATTTATTATTTTATACCCACGCAACTATTTCAAATTTGTTATTTAAAGAGATAATCCATCTTTAAATTAATGTAAATGGTGTTTGTTTTCTGGTTCCGATGTTACTTAGACTTTTATGTGTAGCTATTTACGCAAGATATTGCAATTTAGCGACGACAGTATCATAATACCACCACAGACAAGAGTGTTAAAAATACAAGAAGCTGAGAAGTGTTATAATGGCATTGAATTGATTTCATTAATTAATTCCATGATACAAGCTGCTAAAATTTGCTAAACCTTTGTATACTAAATAAATTCCCGTCATTTGTAATAAAAGTATACATTGGAATAGTCATATCAGGATGGGTTATCAGAAACAAATAATCAAATGACAGATGATAATATGATCACACGTAAACGTAATTTGCGCCCGCGTATTGATCTATATGAAATAAGCGCAGAAGGAGTCCTATTTATTGGAAGGAACAGTTTTAGATCATGCCATGACTGGGAACTTTATATCATTGAAAAAACAACACATGAATATATTTCAACGCAGAGAAAAACTGAATTAATTTTAAATAGCATAGGCCTAACACATCCCTCAAGCAAGCCTGCAAATAGCGTGTTTGTCATTTGCAGAATGAGGTCCAGAGAGGGTGAATTTAGTGATGCTACCCAGCATAGCGGGCTAGCATAACTAAATTCACCCTCTGGGGACCTCATTCTGCTTAGGCCTCATCTTCTGTGAAGTAACTATGGTATCAAATTAACATTGTTTTTAGTTACGTTTTCCCATCTGGGAAGTTTCTATATCCCCTAATTTGCAGAAGATAAAATCCATAATCGAGGCTCCAAATGGGTGAACATCACCAACTTCAACTGGGGAACTTCAATCTGATCCTAGGACTGTCATAGCCATTATCCAATAAACTATATATCTATCTATCTATCTATCTAGCAGTTGAGAGCCCTAAGCAGAATGAGGTCCACATAGGGTAAATTTAGTGATGATTGCCCACTATGCATGCGGTGTAGCGTCACTAAATTCACCCTCTGGGGACCTCATTCTGCAAATGACAGACACGCTATTTGCAGGCTTGCACTCAAGTCTATATAGGCCCATCAGATGAGGGAAGCAATCCCCAGTGATCCCTAGCTACCGGTACCTTTTATGACCATGGAAATGGTATAGATCTGTACAGGATATGTCTCTTTTATAAAATGTAATAGATCTCTGGGATGGAGACACAAATTCTTAGGGACAGGGATGCTGATAATATGAAAATAAGGTTTTCCCCTACTTCTATTCAATAAGTACATGTACACCACGAGGGAAGCAAGCCCCCAGTAACCCCTAATTCCCCTTCTATGACCATGGAAATGGTATATATAAAATATACTAGAGCTCTGGGAATGAGGCACCAATTTTGGGACACCAGAGACAGAGATGCTTTTGACTTTTCAACTTTCGAGTCTGTATGGGCTACTACTATGGGCCCATAATAATATACTATGAGATGGACTCCATCATTCACAATTAGAGGGAAGTAAAGGAGTAGTAGGTATTTGCGCTTAAGCGCAAATCCTTTACACTTAAGCGCAAATGATTCTCGCTTAAACGCAAACAAATTGATATACACATATTTGTGCTTAAGCGCAAATGACATTCTCTTAAGCCCAAATTATTTATGCTTAAGCTCAAATATTTGCGCTTAATATTTGTGCTTGAGCGAAAATAAATAATAAATGTGAAAAGGGCCTCCCATAGTAAGAGGGGACTCTAAGTTTCTTGAACATTGAAATTCCCTTTGTTTGAGAATTTGTACATGTTTATATTGAATATTCTCAGTAAATAATTATTCTGTGTGTTTCAAAAGAAATCAGAATAAATTGTTATTGTTTTTAAGTATTGGTTATAGATAACAGTTAATTAGATTGACTCCCCTCTTCCCAGATGCATCCTTACTGTGGAAGACCAATCGCCCAGGCGATTCACCCAGGTATGTTGGATGGCTCAAACGACTTTTCCCACCACAATGGCCAGTTTGTACCCTTGATTTGAATGACACATTTAATTGTTTTGTACAATGTTTTTGGTCATTTCACACCATATATTGGTATGTTTCGTTGATTCCCAAAAATGATGAATGGTCATTCGTACATGTATGTGAAAAATTATTTTAATCGTGTTAACTTAATGAAAGTGAACATGATCATGATTTAACGTTCGTGACAATGACAACCCGACATTTACATGTTAACATATTTCTTTCTTTTTTTTTCGAAACAAAATGAACAAATTGAAATTGTCGCGACAAAGTTAAAGATGCATAATCCGCATTAACGCTTGAATATTATTATTTCCTTGGCTTTGGGGTAAAACATTTGATTTGAGTTGAGGAACCCACCCATCAAAGCTGAGAGTGATCAGATATCGATTTTTGAAATCTATTATTTTTCACCTTCGATAATTTTGAGTGGCCCAATAAAAAGTCGAAAAAGGACCGATGAAGATGGACAACTCAAAAAGCAAGTGGCTTTTGTTGTGTCAGATATTTGACAAACCCGCAAAATATCATTGAACAATATATTGATAAATAACAGGTTTTGGGCAATTGTATACTATATTTGACTGGTTAGCATTATTTTTGGGGCATTAATCGATTATGGTAAACGAAGTGGCATTTCAAAAAATGGTGTTGTTGTTGAAATATGACAATATGGGAACTATCGAATCGGACTGAGTACCTTTAATGTCATTTTTTTTTAAATACTACCGGTATACTCAAAGGTACGAATTGTCAAAATGATACAGGAACTGGTATGAAATGTCCAGAACCCTGGTGCGAAACATTTCTATGTCAAACTTCCATGGTATGAAATGCCAGCAACCTATTCATCCATTGCACATTATCATTGGGGAGGGGTCCACCTTGATACTGGTATGTTCCGACAGCACCCCCTTGGAAGGAAGTTTCCTACAGATGGCTACAGGGTACATGTATATCGGTCCAAAATTTGTTCGAAAATTATTAATTAGATATAACATTTTTGCACGATATGGCCTGTTATCAAACTCCATTTGTACTTGGGTGAATATCACTTCAATTTGCCCTAAATCGAGTAATATCACTTTACGACATCACTAATTAAAAATAATACATGTATGATTTTATGACATCACGATCTGAGTAATACACGGTATGGCTTTGACATGGTGCAATTCTATTTCACTGTTAGAATAGGCATAGATACCAATTTTTTGTGATGTCACTCACTAGAACAAGTTGTCAATATTACACTGTTACTAAGAGGCGAACTATCGTAATTAATAGATACATGTAGGGTATTACTTGGTTGGTTTGATATTATAGGCCCGATTTCAGTCATCAGTAGCCTCATATCAGCATTCGACGTCAGGCTGGTTGTGATATGAGGTTACCTCAGGGTGATATAGGGCCTAATATCAAACCAACGATGTTGGCGCTGCTAGTCCACAGGGCCACTGTCTGGTTGTTCCCCTTGCCGAGGAGATATAAATGGGAAAAGGACGTTTTGTATCGTCTTAAGTCATTTCGTACCATATTTTTGGTAGTTTCGTACCATATTTTTGGTAGTTTCATACCTTATTGTTTGGTCGTTTCATACCATGTAGGAAATCAATAGGTCATTTCGTACCATGTTACTACATGTATGTCACACCATATGGAAACAAATAAATGATTTTCTACAAAGTACGAAATAAAAAAAAGTAACCAAACAATCCGGTACCGTACCGGTATGTAAAACCAAAAATTATGGTATGGATTACTATGGAACAACCATGGTTATGGTATCGAATACTGAAATAATGAAGAAGTCACTGCAGTTGTATATATCATTTATGTGGTCACAATATATGCATGTATAATGCAACCTGTAAGTTGGCATGACCTCTGTTCTAGTTGGCTTATGATTGAGTTCTGAGGTGCTCTTCGCACTGTCAGGTTTACTTGATCAATACTCCAGCAATGTTCAGAATCCTATTCCACGACGCTCGTATGAAACGTCTAGAAAATAGAATCCATATTTAATAAATCCTTCAGACATTCAATATTACCGATCGCCTGAATCAACATCTGACTGTTCGAAGCGGTTCCACTCAATGGTTGTTTTCAGAAGAAGTCGTCGCAATGTAGATCGAACGATTATCTTACGGTGTTAGAAATGTTGTTGTTGTTATTGTTGACATAATAATATTCATACTGCTGTTGTTAGTACTTGTCGAACACATCCTAAGTTCTCCACCGGATTTTGACAGACAATCCCTGCATCTGGATCTGGATCTGGATGGTGTACGGCGTATGATCCTCGCGGATGTGTAGAACGCCGGGAGAGAGAATTATGTTCTTTGCGGGACTGTTGAGTTGTCCGCTGCTGTTCTATTTTGAATTTCGCATGCGTCCATCTCGTTTAGAGTGTTCAACTGAATAATTGTCCGTGGGAAGAATGAATTTGAGTATTCAGCAGAGTTTGTCACCAATGGCTCGTAGGACAGTGAATTATTACATTCCTGTTTTGAGACTATATTTGTGGCACTGAAATCTGCAAATGTCTTGGCTCGGATTTTTCTGCCCGCCTTTTTTGGTTTAATTAAGCATTGAGTGTATACAGCCGACACCTGCCCCTTAGCCATCTTGTGAAAGAGCTCCAGCCTCTGGTCTTTCCTTCTTTCTAGCGTTCATTGATTTAAGAATTGTTCATTAGTTTGTAAACGGAAGCTATTAATTCTGTAGACTCGTCCATTAATTCTGCATTTTTAGTCATTAGTTTCACCGGAAATAGTTGATTCTGCTATTAGATATTGATTCGAATACGAACGTTATTAATTTTGCATTGCATAATTTATATCTTTTAAATATAAGAATGACAATAAGGTCTATTAGTTTTATAACGATAATCATTTAGCGTGGGAAATAGTCTATTGAAATATCTTTATTGATTAAGAAAACATGGCTATTGAAACGGAATGTACGTTTATTGAATATGCGCGAGTCTTACTAATTTTGTGTTGCTAGATATTAGTTGAACAATGAATACTATTAAATTAAAATAGAACATTAACTTTGCAACAGTCAACATTGATTATGATTCTATATTTATTAAAACGGAACTGTCTCTTATTGAATCCAAGAACGATTATTGGTTTGGAAATGGAGTCTATTCGTTTGAAATAGATGGCCATTGATTAAGAAAATATGGCTATTGATACGGAACCGTCTCTTATTGAATCCAAGAACGATTATTGGTTTGAAAATAGAGAATATTGGTTTGAAAATAGAGATTATTGTTTTCACAAACCACCATTAACTTTTATTTCATGTAATTTCCGACCGAATGGCCGCCCATATTGACCCCCCTCTCAGATAACAACATAATATATTTTATTCCACCAGCAAAATTAATGTCTAAAACAATACAGAAGAAACTATTTAGATGACCACAGAAAACAAAGATTTGTAATTTTACGAAATCGGTGTTAATTTTAAGTCATCGATGGTTGCTATGGCAACATGAATTTTTTTAGATATGCTGATGACCCTCTAGTATCGGACATGGTGTTTCAAATCAGTTCATGCCCATGCTTGCAATACCAACGTTAAATTAGATTCTGTCCATATTGAATATTCTAACTAAGATCTAGTAACTGTAACTAATGGCTTTTCCCCAGGAATCCTGGCACACAAATATCGTTTTCCACAGGAAACATAGCACTGAATGAGTTAAGGAATAGGTATCATATATGAAATATAGTATATGCACTTTAACTTCGATGTTATAAACTTTCTTGTGACAACATCAAAATGTTCACATGTTTTGAACTGGTGGAGTATGATTACAACGGACGTAGCCAGAGTAGCGATCCATGATATGATCTAACTAACAGCCGCTGCACTGAAAACACAAACGTGTAGTAACACTACTCAAAAGAGTATCATTTCTGATGTTTAATGGCTTAATGTTGTGTAGAGTATTTTTTAAAAACTATTTATGTAAATATGGCTACACGTGTATAGTGGTGCATTCTCTTGTGTATATTTGAGCTACACACATGTGTAGAATTCCTTCTACACAAATGTTAGTTCATTATACTACTGTCATTATAGGGGGTCATATGCCTCTACTTTAAAGTGTATATCCTCCACTATAACATGTAGATGTTACACATTGGTGTTTTGGATTACAGAATCTGGAATTATATTATATACACAGTCTCGTGCAATTTATGAGAAAAAAATGCGAAACCCGGAACTAATTGCAACATAATGATCCGCTACAGAAAGAAGTAAATATACCCGCTATAAACAACATACTAAAGTCAACTGCAATAAAGAAAATAAATAAATAAATAAATGTGCAAAAATGTGGTAAAATATTCAATTTTTATCTTTGTGGGATGTTTATAAAAAAAGGTTCACGCTTCCTTCTATTTGTATAACAATTTTGTAGATTTAGCCATACTGATTACAGAAGAGATTCGTTAAGTACTTTGCGAGTTAATTGCCTCCAAAATTTTAATAATTGGTGAATAAAATTAACTTATAGCCCTATGGATCCAGTCTTGACAACTTTCTCTAAAATATGCCGTTTTGGGGCGTTTTTACCAACTTAAAGGGTTTTTTGTGCATACATATAAAAAAGGAACGAATGTTTAATGTGTACAATTATTAGATCTGCTTCCCGGCTTGAAACAATTTTGTGTTAAACAAAAGTTTCATTTCATTGTATAAGCAAAATGAATGTCACTGGATTTCGTTTCCGTGAAATGAGCATGCAATAAAACTACACAGTTATCAGGTGGATCACATGCAGGTTGGTATAATGGTTATTGGCACACTCTCAATGGACCTATCCGTAGGTACCGCCCACCAATAGGCTACATGGTTACTGTTACTAAGCACCACAAGCCATCTGAATCTCGCTACTTATTCATTATACTAAAATGGTTCCCGATGAGAATACGCCATGTAACACGATACTATAGCTTCTTTCCGAGATTCATGAAATTGAAGATGTCTAGGTGTGTGTATGCATTTTGTAAAATAACTGTTGTTAGATGTCAACAAAAATAGAACCAGATTTGAACAAAAAGCCAAGAGTGATTTTTGACCATTTCCGATAACCAACAAAGATCGATGTTTATGTTGAATCAAACTGTAACAGAAGCCATTATAACTTCAATATCGAATGGAATATCTAATATCGAAGCAATGCTAATAGTTCACACCTTGATTAAATAGGCCAAACGGAGGTGTACATACGGTAATTAATCTATAATCCCTCTTTTGTCGAACAGTATCATGTATCAAAAGCTGGTAGAAATAAATTCCCCGTACATCGAGCGTCCTGCATGGGCCCCGGTGACAATAGAGATGTTGACAACTTTGCGACCGGATGCAAATGATTATCAAATAGTGGTCTTTTTAAATTCCACATCCTATTTGGCCGTCAATAAAGTACATTAAAGAAAACTCCCTACCACGGAGTCAGTTACTTGTTGTCATTTGGCAACAGTGGCATGAAGTGAACTCATTCGGTGAAAGTTGCGTGTATACATACACAGCAAAGCATGTTGCAATGTGTGGAATTTCATGTCATTCTCTTGGAAAACATTTGTAAATTTTAAATCGTGCTTATATAGTGAGGTTTGGATATAGCTGCCATCACCATGTTGATTACAACATAGCACTTGCAAATCCTCGCCACTCAAGCTTTCGGCGTTGAGTGAGTCACGGTGAATCGCTCTCCCAGAGAAATTACCATGATGTTAAGTATTTGCTGCACACTCTTTATGTATTGTACAATTGGTTTCGTTTTTGGTAACTTCACTCTGCATGTCTATTTCTAGTCGGAAATCCATACGAGGTGTTAGAAAAGGCGGTCATTGGTGCTGATGGCTATCGGGTGGCGGCTCCAGTCGAGATACAAGCCACTGTGACAGAGGGGTCTGATGAGATAGCTGTCATCAGAACCATCTAAAGCTGTAAAGTGTGGACCAACAGCACGTACAGTATGGTAAAGTCCATTAAAACAGAGGGATCAAAAGTGTTATGTAATTGAGAGATTTGTCTTGTTGACGTTAGAAATTAAACATGATGCGGATGATTTGTTTTGTTTTTATACCGTTTCTCAGTGATTTGGTTTCACTGTGAAATAACTCCACATCAATTAGAAACCACCAAGTTTCCATATAAGCAACAGACACGAATTAGCCGACTCACCATTGCTGGACGAGTTGTGACAATCCAATCCATTATATACCATATACCTATAGTGACACACGCATATGTAAAATGTAAAAGTGACGGTGAGAGGTATACCATATACATGTACCTATCACCGTCACTTTTACATTTTACATAGAAATGGAGGATAATCTTGCTCAAAGTAGTTATTTTTACAAATATTATATCTAATTTGATAATATTGACACACCGTTATTCTTATAAAGTAAATAAATATACTGAGTCTCGATGATTTCATTAGTTTATCGTCGATTGTTGCGTCCCGAATCGAGAGGTAAATATTTACAATTGACCCTAGTTCAGACGCTATTTTCTATAGACAGGATCAGACACACGTACGTGTAACTTGTAACGTTTATATTACCAACGAACGTCACCTGACTCACGTGACCATGACGCATACACGTCAAATCGTTCAGAAGTTTTGTGTCAACGTCTATCTGAACGAAACGTGTAGCAAAGGGGAATAATCCAATATATCGAAACGTGTAGCAAAGGGGAATAATCCAATATATCGCTTATCGAATGACCGATCAGCACCGTGACTTTAAGCGACTAGCACTGTGGAGTCAGAGATTTGCCGGCGAATGACCGATCAGCACCGTGACTTTAACCGACTAGCACTGTGCAGTCAGAGATTTACCGGCGAATGACTGATCAGCACCGTGACTTTAACCGACTAGCACTGTGCAGTCAGAGATTTGCCGGCGCGGAATGATTTTAATTGGATTGAAGCCATTTTTGGCTTTTTGTACTAGCATGTCGTGGTTGGAACAGTACGGAAATCAACATGCATGCAACATTCATCATGGTTCCAGTATCAGCTATAAATGACAAATAAAACAACAGAGTTGTCTCGCTTTCTCTATATCCGACTAGTACCTACAAGTTTCACAAGTATAACATAGTAACACACTGTACAAGATACACGTACATATGGCTGATCCTGGCTATTTTCTATGGAGTGATACGGTCGATTTTGTTCGGCGATGTTAGTAGAATGCTGCATTCCTCCAATTGGCATAGCGCATGGATACTAACGTATCAGTATCACGCACCCGAACAAGTTCATACTGTGTCCTTGACTCAACTGGGAGGGAAACGGGGGAAATGTTTCCATGATTTCAGCTATTTTCTATTACTCTATGGGCACAGACGTTCCAAAATAGTGATGAATTATAGTATTTTAATTATATTTTATGTCATAGATTGTTATTAAACCGTATGTCAAGGCACAATACAAAAATAATCGGTGACTCGAAAATTAATAGGGCCTTTAGCTGAATTAATATGGTAATTAAAAAGTCAGCCATTAAGCTGTAATAAGTTGGCTAAAGTGATCAGTTGCAAAATTTAGCCAACATGAAGCAATGAATACTCATACTGAGTCAGTGCCTACATAACTCTGGCATAGATATTTAGTCAAATTCAATGGGTAACTAAATATTTACTTATTTAGTCATTAAAGGTGGATTATACGCGGTTATACGATTTCCCACACAAAATTGACTTGACCGCTGCGTCACCATTAGCAGCAGCCTCCATAGCAATGTCATCGAAACCACTTCCCTGTATAATCTTGCCTGTGGCATCCATGCAGTTCATGTCTCATCGTTCTTAAATTCAATCGGATTTCTACATTTAATCATCTGATTCTTGCAGTATATCGCTTCGTGATAATTAACATAAGACCAATTCTGCCCAAAAAGTCCTGAACACATTCTGAAACTGTTTCATCGTGGTCTAGATTGTGTCGAAATCAGCTGCTGAACCAGGAATCATCGGACAGTATCCAATTTTAGTCTTTGTCGCGTTAATTCGATTGGTGACACGTGATATACAGTCCAGCCAGGGACAGATGACGATTTACCGAACTGTACATGAAATATATTCGTTGGAATTCTACGCAAGAGCACATAGTTTTTGTCAGCCGATCTCAATAATGTATGTTCTGGCGAACTCTGGTTAAACCAACTGATGTGCACGTTACCAATCAAATATGCGGTGCCCAGTTGTTTTCCTGCCATGTTAGGGTCCACAAGTATTTTATTCTCAGACGCGATTGCGGATTATCTATGGTGGGCATCCATACTTGGGACGACGCCGAAGGAACATCTGCTCGTATCAGTTGCCTAGTGTAATACCATACTCACTACATCGTGGTGATATCCACCAACCGATTCGGAAATTACTACCAGCCCCTCGTGTTACTACGTCATGTATGCCACACTGGTCGGCACGGTCAGTTCGTCGATCTCAATAGTGTCGTCAGTCCTGCTGTCTTAATAGTGTCGACAAAGGACGTTTCGATCCTTTGAACATCGTCATAACTTATGTCGTGTCCTTGTCTGTTGAGTATAGTTTAACCACGTCCTTTGATTGTGTCATTTGATGCACGGACACGCTCAGATCTCGGCGCTTCGGGTACGACACATTCCTCTATATGATATATAAATGATATACTGGCACACGCTTGGAACTTAGCGATGGAGACAGCTGTCTTTCTCGCGAACACTCACTGGATCTACACTGACTACATGTTCCATACGTTTCGCTGCTAACGTTGTGTATATAAACCGATAGTGTTCCTGTCCCACGATCGACTCCGCTTTGCGGATAGAAATTTCATCAGGGTTTAGATGTTAGACCGTGATTCCGGATACATCAGCGACCAGTTTTCTAATGACGAGAGCTGTCATGTACAGAAGTGAATCCTGTGACAGGCATTGCTGATCCAAAGATATACTGGACGATAATTGCAGTTCTTTAAGCACCGCCCTTGTGTTTGCTGTGGTATTGATGGCATTCTGTATATTGAGATACTTACTGATAACGAGACAGTAACGAGTTCAGTTTTAGCGCCCGACCTGAATAATAACCTGTATCGTAATCACCTTAGAGAATCCCCCTTGTGTGTTTGTGATAAAATTGAAACTGTAGCCCACTTCCTTCATTGCTGTCCCTTAAGCAGGGCCGAAATATCTGTGTTTTGCGGAAATGAACACATGCGTCGAAATAAAAACATTACTGCAAGGCTCCAACAATCTACCCCTAGAAGAAAACATTTCCATATTCGTCCAAGCACAGACAGTCATACATAAACAACAAAATTGCATACCATTGTTAAACTTTCACGGACTAGACTAGACTCCTTAATCAAGAGAACTCACGGATATTGCGAGTCAGCCCCATATACAAAATAAATAACCGTAACAAAACGTAACACACACATAAAAATCTATATTTGTATACACTAGCACGCACAATCACGACATGTACTCGTCATCCATCATCCATTCATTCATATAAGAAATGAACGGCGGTTTCAATGTGGTCATGGGATTTTGACCGCGAGAAAAATTCAGCAAACTACATGAACCTCGAACCCCGAGCGGAGTTTGCTTGATTTTTATCGCGGTCAAAACCCATGATCACGTTGAATCCGCCGTTTATTATTTATATTTATATACTTAAATTCAGTATGAACTAGGATTGTCTGTCTTTCCCAAAATGTATTCAACTTTAAATGAACGCATGGAGTTCAGTTCGGACAGTTAGAATCCTCGCTTTTTAGAAAAAGAGGATATGAAACAGGGGGGGGGGGGTGGTCAAAGCCACCAACAAGCAATTTTTTCCGCAACTAAAAAAAAATCTCCTGCTTGTTTTTTAGTGTTTTGGCAATGAGTTGGGCTTCAAAACCACTTTGAATGAGAGAAATAATGTAATTCTAACTGTAAACTGACTGCAGGCAGTTATCGTGTTGTATTTTGTTGCACATTTGGCCGTGGGGGTGGGTGGGTACAAAAAAATGATCGAAAGGGAAAAAATGCCATACGTGCCTGAAATTTTTTTCAGACCCCCCCCCCCCCCCCCCCCCCCCCCCCTGTATGAAATGAGTGTTTCTCTCATATGATATTTATGAAACGAGTCTAAGAATTTTCAGTTTTCTCGAGCCTCCGGCGAGAGAAAACTGAAAATTCGTGATGAGTTTCATAAATATCATATGAGAGAAACACGAATTACATATTCTATTTATCATATGACACCTATAAATTTTAATTATGATGTCCAAAACGCACACAAATCACTAAATAGCTATATGACATCGGCAGCAAAAGGTTAATGTGACGTCACTTCATTGCACCGGAAGCCCAATTACACCTGGTGAACTAGCAGAAATAATATGCACGCGAAGATATAGTGCGCTATTCTGTTCTCAGTTTGTGACATTATATCCTATGTTAGTAGATAAATACGAATTACATATTCTATTTATCGAATAACAATGTCCAAAACTATATATTTCAAGATTATAATTGCGAGAATTTCGGCATCGCGTTGATTGACGCGCACGAATTTGACCTGCATTTAGTTAGAGACACGGCTCGGTCCCCCATTCAGCCAATCAAAACACACTTTTTGTCAACAAACCAATCAAATTATCGGAAGGTGATATGAACTAGTAGTTCATATGAAATTGATTTATGACATACTTTCCAACGTAAATAATGATTGAGTCATATGATAAAACTAAATATTAAATTTTTGTACTGGTAAACCATTTTATGGCTGAGGCTTTTAATGTCCAGTTATTTTGTTGGTCAAATTGTGAGAATCCGTAGGAGAGCGGAATAACGCAATTTCACTGTAACGTACGTATACACATACATGTATACGAAATGTGTTGTTTAGCTTATAATGAATGTAGATGTGTTGATATCTGATACTAACAACTCTCGGCTGTAGATAAGAAAATGACAACACGCCGGTCTACCATAATGATACATTTGTGAGGTCGGGGGAATATTTGTAGCGACAAGGAAAATAATCAAACTCTACTGAGCAGCGGTTATTTGAACATCAACGCTCAGTAACACGAAACGTATTGCAACGTCGCTCGGTTGTGCACATGTCTGCGATATTACAGTATTAGCTGCATTATAATGATATTGTGCAACTATGTGGTCCACGGTGTTCATTCAAGAAGACCCAATAGGAACCTTACACCATAAAATGAATTTATGTCGGTCGCAACACTATATACGCACAACGCATTTCAATTGCAAATTAAAAACGATAATAATGCAAATGAGCAAACACGAAAGTTGTGGGGTTATAAACAGAGTGTTTCTTTATGGTATAAGATAGTGGTGGGGTGAGATATCTCCGCATGTTGTACCTCTCATGGCAACAATTGCCGAGATGTAGGTTGTGTGACCTGATTGATGTTAAATCACAGGAGATGAGCGTTCTGTGAAGAGTAACAACACTGATTATAGACCAAAACAAATTTCTTGCCAAATCCGGACCTACAATCCCCGGTGATTTCCGGGGTCAATGTGTTCATAAACCGATGAACATGAACGACTTTGATAATGACGTCATGTTACGATCATAGGTTTATGAACACATTGACCCAGAGGGCATGAGTACCGTAAGGCTGTGGATAACGGAAGCGATATTAGATGCATGTAAATATATCAATATTTATTATGTCAGCTCTTGCAATTAGCCAATCAGCGTCGATATATAGTGACGGTATATGAACCCATATTAGGTCGGTGACCTAATATGAAATTAATATTAGGTGCTTATCCGCCATCTTGTTTTTTTTTCAGAAATATTTTTGATGTATTTTGCCGCCAAGAAATGGGATATCTATCGGAAATAATTTTCTGTGAATTTAAAAACATAGTACCATGTACCAAAACCTACATGCGATATATTTGTCCTAATTCTGGTAATTAGCCATTGACTCAATGCGTTGACGCTCAACGCCCTTGACGCGTCACTGTGACGTTACATAAGTTAATGGCCATAGACGACTCAATTATCTTACAAAATTACAATAAATTACAGCGAAGATTAAATAAAGGGATATGCCGGATTTTGTCCACTGACATAATAAATACGTTACGGGACGCTTAGTGGTCGGATATGGTGTCATGTGAGGCTCGGCGAGATCAATATTAGGCTCGGCCTACGGCCTCGCCTAATATTGATCTCACTTTGCCTCATATTATAAGTTACGGGACGCTTTGTGGTCGGATAGGGTGTCTTATCATGTCACCCGGTTGGATCGACCAATGAGGACGCTCCGTTGGTAGAGGCATATCAGGAGACATCGGGTCGTCATCTTTGTAGCCCGTCCCATATGGAATCCATATCCCCCCCTCAGGGTTCCCATATGGGGTCGCTGTCCGCCATTTTGTTTTTCATGGAACTCTGCCGCCTCGGGTATATTTTCGGTGTATTTTGGCACCAAGAAAAGGGATATCGGTCGGAAATCAAGTTCTGTTAATTTAAAGACATAGTACCATATACCAAAATCTGCATGTGATATATTTGAGAAATTCTAAACACTCATAAATTAACTATCAAACTCAAGTTTGTTGTCCTGCTTCTGGTGATTAGCCATTGACTAAATGCGTTGACGTTCAATGCCCATGGCGCGTCACTGTGACGTTACATAAGTTAATAGCCATAGATAAAAAATTTACTTACTGGCAGGTAATCAACTTCGTATAAGTAATTCAAATTCTCACACGGAAAACATGATATGTGGGTGACATGATAAAATCGTTACAGGGCTCGTTGTTGCCGGCTACGGTGACATATGAGGCTCAGCGAGATTAATATCGGGCTCGGCTAGCGCCTCGCCCGATAATAATCTCACTTCGCCTCATATGACACCGTATCCGGCAACAACTCGCCCTGTAACTTATATTATTATGTCAGCTCTTGCAATTAGCCAATCAGCGTCGATAGATAGTGACGGTATATGAACTCATATTAGGTCGGTGATATAATAGGAAATCAATATTAGGTGCTTATCCGCCATCTTGTATTTTCAGAAACTCTGTCGCCTCGGGAATATTTTTTTGTGTATTTTGGCGCCAAGAAAGGGGATATCTGTCGGAAATCATTTTCTGTGAATTTAAAGACATTGTACCATGTACCAAAACCTACATGCGATATATTTGAGGAATTCTAAAGACTCATAAATTAACTATCCAACTCAACAAGTTGTCCTACTTCTGGTAATTAGCCATTGACTCAATGCGTTGACGTTCAACGCCCCATGGCGCGTCACTGAGACGGCCATAGACGACACATTTATCTTACCAAATTACAATAAATTACAGCGACGATTAATTAAAGGGATGTGCTGGCTTTTGCCCACTGACATAATAAATACGTTACGGGACGCTTAGTGGTCGGATATGGTGTCATGTGAGGCTCAGCGAGATCAATATTAGGCTCGGCCTACGGCCTCGCCTAATATTGATCTCACTTCGCCTCACATGACACCATACCCGACCACTAAGCGTCCCGTAACTTATAATATAGGAGATGGCCCCAAAAAGCTTTTAGCTTAGTGCCAAATCCCATTCTCATTCATGATCATTATAAGCTGGATGTAAATAATTATTATTGTTTGAATGAGATTAAATACGTTTAAACTAACTTAAGAGGGCTCGTCTCCATCTCAGTTGAGTCAATTCACTATACAAATGTATTCATTTGATGAACCACCCTGTCTGTCCAAATGTCAATCACAAGTGAAAGCAGAATATTCCCTGATTGTGCCTGGTACGACTACACTATTGGGAACCAGTCCTCGACTGACGATAGGGTCCCAATTTCAATATAATAAATATGAATGGAAGACCCCTGCCCGAAAACGCTTCTATCAATTAATATTGATTTTAAATCGAATCGTTTCATGCATACTGCGATAACCAAATTGGGACATATATACATTACTAGTTTTAGAATAAACCGTTCAGGCGACATCACACAGCGATAGAGATTATTAAGAGTTATCCCAATGCAACACTCAGAACGTCAAATAGTCCCATATTGATTGTTTGTATTGTTTTATTACATATTTATAAACGATGAGTCTCATTCACGTTTATTTATAATAAATTACACGATCATGTGTCTAGTCTCTGTCAACAGTAACCACTATTGCTGGTCAAATAAACGATCACACATGTTTATCTCATAAAATACTCGAAATATAATCCAAATTAACCGATATTAGCGTTTCCCGGCAGTGTTTTTAAATCAATGGGTATTATTCTATAACCACGAAAGTATATATTAAATGTGACCCGCCATATCAAATCCAGTCGTAAGTCGGGATTTTTTTTTACCCTGTGCCAATGCATTCTCTTATATATATGCGAGTCGACCATAGGTCGCCTCGCATATTTAAGAGAATGCATTGGCCTAACAATATTTTACAATTTTAATAATTTTTTCTTGTATTCTTTAACAATTTTATAATTTCACCCATACAGAGCCCCAAACAAACATGAGCAGACGACACTCTTCTATATGCTTCAATATATGTGTGGGGCTCCCTGCAGGGTAATGGATGTTTTTTTTTATTTTATGTCCTAAAAATTGTAAGAAACATTTATTTAAAATAAATTATAAAAAATTGTTAGGCCAATGCATTCTCTTATATATGCGAGGCGACCTATGGTCGACTCGCATATATAAGAGAATGCATTGGCACAGGGTAAAACAAATCCCGACTTACGACTGGATTTGATATGGCGGGTCACAAACGCGTTATATGAAGATATAGACCATCTTTAATCTCCATATATGATAACATAAACCATTGGGTGAATGGCATGCTCTGTATCGAGAATGCGCTCACTTGTCGTGAATTGTGTACACATGTATTTATATATATTAAGTATGTAATTTGTTTATGCCTCGTCAAATCACGATTCCACGCGAATGTCTTCCCACACGTGTCACATGCGTACGCACGATGTCCGGTGTGAATCCGTTCGTGATGTTGGAGACTAGAAGATAGATTGAATGATTTCTGACAAATTCCACAATTATATGGTCTTACTGTTGAGTGTGTCTTCTCGTGTACGGCCAAATTACTCTGCTGTGCGAACAATTTCTCACACATATCGCATTTATACGGTCTTTCTCCCGTGTGTATTCTATGATGTCTCAATAAATCACTTGACTTTATGAATGATTTCGTGCACAAATCACACGAATATGGTCGGATTCCACTGTGAATTAGTTTGTGCCGCTCTAGACCACTCTGATCACTTAACAGCTTCCCACACATGTCACACATGTGTCGCGGAGGCTTAGTGGCAGGAGTTCGTTGTGTGTGGATAAGTTTGTGTTTTATTAAGGTGTATATCTGTCCGTACGACTTATCACACATATCACATGCATATGGCTTCCCTCCTACGTGAACTTGTTTATGCCTTTCAACATCAGAGCTTCGTGATCATCAGCGTGAATCGACTTATGTTTCTGTAAAGAATTGGACGAAGAGTAAATTTTTCCACAGTCTTCACACACATATGAGCGATCTTTGTCATGAATTATTTTATGCGATTTAAGTTTTTGTGGTTCAGTAAAATTTTCCCCACATACATCACATTCAAATGATCGATTGTGTAACCGCTTGTGCTTTGTCAGGTCACCATTCCTCGCGAATGCCTTCCCACACGTATCGCATGCGTATGGACGGTGTCCTGTGTGGATCCGTTCGTGACGTTTGAGATTATCTGAACCACTGAATGATTTCTGACAAATTTCACAATTATATGGTCTTACTGTTGAGTGTGTCTTCTTGTGCAGCGCCAGATGGCTCTGTTGTGCGAACAATTTCTCACACATATCGCATTTATACGGTCTTTCTCCCGTGTGTATTCTATTATGTCTTAATAAATCACTTGACTTTATGAATGATTTCGTGCACAAATCACACGAATATGGTCGGATTCCACTGTGAATTAGTTTGTGCCGCTCTAGACCACTCTTATCACTTAACAGCTTCCCACATATATCACACATATGTCGCGGAGACTTAGTGGCAGGAGTTCCTTGTGTGTGGATAAGTTTGTGTTTTATTAAGGTGTATATCTGTCCGTACGACTTATCACACATATCACATGCATATGGCTTCCCTCCTACGTGAACTTGTTTATGCCTCTCAACATCAGAGCTTCGTGTGAATACTTTTTGACATATATCACATTGATAAGGACTATCGTCAGCGTGAATCGACTTATGTTTCTGTAAAGAATTGGACGAAGAGTAAATTTTTCCGCAGTCTTCACACACATATGAGCGATCTTTGTCATGAATTATTTTATGCGATTTAAGTTTTTGTGGTTCAGTAAAATTTTCCCCACATACATCACATTCAAATGATCGATTGTGTAACCGCTTGTGCTTTGTCAGGTCACCATTCCTCGCGAATGCCTTCCCACACGTATCGCATGCGTATGGACGGTGTCCTGTGTGGATCCGTTCGTGACGTTTGAGATTATCTGAACCACTGAATGATTTCTGACAAATTTCACAATTATATGGTCTTACTGTTGAGTGTGTCTTCTTGTGCAGCGCCAGATGGCTCTGTTGTGCGAACAATTTCTCACACATATCGCATTTATACGGTCTTTCTCCCGTGTGTATTCTATTATGTCTTAATAAATCACTTGACTTTATGAATGATTTCGTGCACAAATCACACGAATATGGTCGGATTCCACTGTGAATTAGTTTGTGCCGCTCTAGACCACTCTTATCACTTAACAGCTTCCCACATATATCACACATATGTCGCGGAGACTTAGTGGCAGGAGTTCCTTGTGTGTGGATAAGTTTGTGTTTTATTAAGGTGTATATCTGTCCGTACGACTTATCACACATATCACATGCATATGGCTTCCCTCCTACGTGAACTTGTTTATGCCTTTCAACATCAGAGCTTCGTGTGAATACTTTTTGACATATATCACATTGATAAGGACTATCGTCAGCGTGAATCGACTTATGTTTCTGTAAAGAATTGGACGAAGAGTAAATTTTTCCACAATCTTCACACACATATGAGCGATCTTTGTCATGAAATATTTTATGCGATTTAAGTTTTTGTGGTTCAGTAAAATTTTCCCCACATACATCACATTCAAATGATCGATTGTGTAACCGCTTGTGCTTTGTCAGGTCACCATTCCTCGCGAATGCCTTCCCACACGTATCGCATGCGTATGGACGGTGTCCTGTGTGGATCCGTTCGTGACGTTTGAGATTATCTGAACCACTGAATGATTTCTGACAAATTTTACAATTATATGGTCTTACTGTTGAGTGTGTCTTCTTGTGCAGCGCCAGATGGCTCTGTTGTGCGAACAATTTCTCACACATATCGCATTTATACGGTCTTTCTCCCGTGTGTATTCTATTATGTCTTAATAAATCACTTGACTTTATGAATGATTTCGTGCACAAATCACACGAATATGGTCGGATTCCACTGTGAATTAGTTTGTGCCGCTCTAGACCACTCTTATCACTTAACAGCTTCCCACATATATCACACATATGTCGCGGAGACTTAGTGGCAGGAGTTCCTTGTGTGTGGATAAGTTTGTGTTTTATTAAGGTGTATATCTGTCCGTACGACTTATCACACATATCACATGCATATGGCTTCCCTCCTACGTGAACTTGTTTATGCCTCTCAACATCAGAGCTTCGTGTGAATACTTTTTGACATATATCACATTGATAAGGACTATCGTCAGCGTGAATCGACTTATGTTTCTGTAAAGAATTGGACGAAGAGTAAATTTTTCCGCAGTCTTCACACACATATGAGCGATCTTTGTCATGAATTATTTTATGCGATTTAAGTTTTTGTGGTTCAGTAAAATTTTCCCCACATACATCACATTCAAATGATCGATTGTGTAACCGCTTGTGCTTTGTCAGGTCACCATTCCTCGCGAATGCCTTCCCACACGTATCGCATGCGTATGTACGGTGTCCTGTGTGGATCCCTTCGTGACGTTTGAGATTATCTGAACCACTGAATGATTTTTGGCAAATTCCACAATTATATGGTCTGACTGTTGAGCGAGTCTTCTTGTGTTCCACCATAATACTCGGTTGTGAGAAGGACTTTTCACACTTTTCACCTTTTTACTAAGCAGTATAGTTGTCAGTAAGATTGCTGGTACAGTGGTAGATATCATTCGCATATACATGTAACTTCCCTCCTGCGTAAACTTACTCGTTTACAAATGCCACGTTACATTGTCAGATTGTTGCTTCGTGTGAATACTTTAATGTATATATCACAGATGTAAGGAATGGTCAAGCGGCGTGGGCCTATACATATATGCTTACGTAAACGTATTTTTATGCAAATTTAATTCTTCGATGCAATGAAGGCTTCCCCACAAATGTCACAACTCACATACACATGTTCCTTCATTCGCGTTTGCAGAACTTTATGATGAAATCTCTCATTGCATAATCATTTTTAGTACCGTACATCAACGTCACGATTGTCCGAAATGTCTGGAGAATCCCTCATGTGCTTCGCGACAGCGAAGTCTGACTCTGCATCATGATCGGTAAGGATATCAGCATGCGAGTATCGGTCTTAAGACTTGCTATACAGGAATCAGGGAGCTAAATGTGTTCTAGAGTCGGGGAGCGAGTACACCGTGGAACCCTAAAGGTGAAGGTAACTGAAGAATGACCTTCACCTGATACATGCGACACGTTATTAAAGGATGACATCGCGTTTATTTGATTTGTACATAATATCTAAATAATTTAAACTGGTGAATGAATGGGGGAACGGATTTTTGTGAGCGGGAAATGTATTTAACTAGCTGTTGTAGATCTGGGTTTTTCCAGATCAAATTTGGCTGTGAGATAGCCCTGTCGTACACTTGGGGATTTATTTTAAAAAGTAAACACATGACCTATGATTTTTCTTGCATTTTCGTGATCAACTGGTGTCAATCTAGCTGGGTAAACATCACTGGTATGGCCTGCAGGCTTCAATTCAGCGAATTTGGCCGAAACGTTAACACTGTCGCCTATGGGAAACCATTTAGTTCCGTGATTCCTATAAGAAAAATTTGAATTTTACGAAATTTCACGTCTCACCATGATAAGTTGTTATTTCCATATTTTCTTATTTTCAAATGAAAATGACCACATTTTGGACAGATTTAAAGAAGAAACGCATGGATTCGCCTGTAGATAGTAAAGAAAGTGATAAATCCGGTAATTTTGCTGGAATGTCAGGTACCATTAGGGGGTCAGGGGGTCTAAAGCCCCCCCCCCCTCCCCACAATTTTGAGGAGTGTTAGCCCCCCCCCCCCATTGGGAAAATGTGTCATTTGACCCAATTAAGCTTTTCCGGCACCCAGTAGCCTTATCTGGGACCGTAGCCCCACCCCAAGTCGGGGGGGGGGGGGGGGGGGTGATGGCATCACCACTAGAGTTACTGTCGTGCAAAACTGTCATGGCAGCTTTGTTAAACAGACAGTATGCCCTGCCATCTGGTAAAATTTCATGCCTGAGGCTGTGTCTGATGTTGTATCATAATGTTTCGATATTTAAATTGACTTATGGTTGCTTTACATTGCTATTAAAATATTTATTTTTTTTATTTTCTGTTAATTTTGGTAAATATTTATTATAAATTGCCAAATTCTGCATGAAAATGGTTTAAAATTGGACAATATATCCCTCTCAAAATGTATATTAACATTTCCTCTTCAATTTAGTAATATTATGGTATATAAGGACATACTTCAGTTATACAAGATGCATTAGCTAGTAAAATTGAAAAAAAAGCTAAATTTTTTGGCTTTATTTTGAGGATTGACACTAATTTTCAGGATGCCTCATATTGGAAAAATAAACCACTACTGCTCGATATAATCCATTTTTGATTTCAGTAAGGTCTATATTTTGATAAAATACTATAAGAAACGCTGTTATTCACACATATACATATATATAGGAATCAGGGAGCTAAATGTGTTCTAGAGTCGGGGAGCGAGTACACCGTGGAACCCTAAAGGTGAAGGTAACTGAAGAATGACCTTCACCTGATACATGCGACACGTTATTAAAGGATGACATCGCGTTTATTTGATTTGTACATAATATCTAAATAATTTAAACTGGTGAATGAATGGGGGAACGGATTTTTGTGAGCGGGAAATGTATTTAACTAGCTGTTGTAGATCTGGGTTTTTCCAGATCAAATTTGGCTGTGAGATAGCCCTGTCGTACACTTGGGGATTTATTTTAAAAAGTAAACACATGACCTATGATTTTTCTTGCATTTTCGTGATCAACTGGTGTCAATCTAGCTGGGTAAACATCACTGGTATGGCCTGCAGGCTTCAATTCAGCGAATTTGGCCGAAACGTTAACACTGTCGCCTATGGGAAACCATTTAGTTCCGTGATTCCTATATAGCGTTAGGGGAAAAAAAGAATTATTAAAACTGGTCATCGCTATCGGTGACATTATACAAACGATGTACAGAAACGTGAAATCCGTTAACCTATTCATTGTTTGCAAAGTGCGGGAAATTTGTCAGATTATAATGATATGCCATATTTGTGTGTGGCCACCCGCCCATAGCAACGTTGGAAATGATCACGTAATTTTCGTTACAAAATGGTGGCGCTCTGTTATTTGCGAAATTTTAATGCTTGTATTTTAAATGTACAAGGGTATCACAGCACATAGCGTTAAGAACAAACGAGAAAGCACAAGCGAAGATAGCACAACGAGCCCATTACTGGAATGACTTTAGAGTCAACGCAGTCAGAAGAACAATAAAAACAACCACCTGTGGATCCTCTAGACTTTTGAAGTTTAACAGTGGAAATCAGTCAGTCGGAAAGAAATTCAATGACGAATCTGTGACTGAAAAAAAAAATGAAAATGAAGGTAACTGGAGTGGAATGTGGACTGGTCTGTGCAGACTGGTCACCACGGCGATTTGACTTGTTCTGTTATTGTTAAATTTTAAGTCTGTTTTCACCTGGACTGGTTAGAGTTGCAAGCGGCAAATTGTTCAGTCTACTTCTCTAATTTAGTATTAGTATTGTATTAGTCAATTTAGTGATTACAGATTAGTAAATTTAGATATCAACGACTTCAGGCTTTACCAGAATTAGCTCTTACTGTAGCTATAAATTAAGATCAGGGCAACACAAAATCACAATCCCTCATGTAGGTCCTTTTGGCTCGGACAGTTTCTGTTATACAGGAATAGTACTCTGGAATGATTTTTCTAACCAAATTGATCCCAAAGGTAACAACACAGTATGGACCAAGGCTATTAAATCAGAGTATTTTAATAGATATAAAAAATCTGAAAGTTCTATCTATAAGTACTTTTAACAAAGTAGGTGATTGTGTAGTTTCGTGATGCACTTAGGATAGTTTGCTTTGTATATAACTTTTATTTAATGTCTAGGGTGAGGGTAGCCTTTGACTGTCGTAGTACGTGATCGAACGGTGTCATACGTACGGGTCGAAGGGAATAACATCACCTTACTGTCCATGGTACACTACGATAAGTTGGTGCTAGCCTTATCATCACCACATAGCCACCGAACCTACACAGTAGTCAAAGACACCATCTCACCTATTTTAATTGATATATCTCCCCAGTGTTTTTTAACTCTAGTGGAAAATATGTGCCGTTCAGCTCACTGTCACCTATCGTGACTTTAATTTCAACAGACCGTTTACATCTCAGTGGTTACCTATAACAAAATATATTTTAAAACCAGTAGTTCGTGATTTTATTTTTATTTGGAGGTCATGATTAGTTGATTGGATTCTTTACTGGGTCTATTGGGTTTTCTGGTACGTCCAGCATGGATATAATTGGTTCATCATCCTGGTCCTGAACTCATCGACTGGAATGATGGTGACTATTTCCGTTGGTACAGCATTCCATTCTCTTATGGTCCGGGGAAAGAAAGAAAATTTGTGGTAATCGTTGTTGGATTGTGGAATTAGGTAGCCAGCCGCATTAGTGTGCCTGGATTCTCTTGTTCTTTTAGCATATTCATCGATTTCGATTGCAGCATGTTATCTTAAACAGTGTGGTCCACCCACAGCGTTGCAATTCAGCAAGATCCAATACCATAGCAAGTTGTACTCAATCGGTCATCTGCGCGATTCCCACTAAAGCGGGTGTGATAGTACAAAGATGCACATACATATAATTATACCGTAAGCGACCGTTTCTGTCGGTAGATATAACAGCGTTTATAAGAGTGCCCCATTAAGAGGGACCAAGAAAAAAATACGGTACATTACTCGAACAATGCTGACGTGCGGAAGTGGCTTGTCATTTGGTCTCCTTTAATTGATTTGCGTATAGCATAGGTGTGTCCATCGAGTTAACTTTCAGCATCTTCTTGTAGTCTCAATGTGTGAGTATAGCTACAATTGTGAATATTCAGTACGGTAGCCGAGAGGTAGCGTACTGGTCTCTCGTGCTAGCGGACCGGGGATCGCAACCTGGTCAGGGTATTCTGACAAAAATCAGATCTCGGTCAGATAGTAGATACCAAATTTGTAAGGCTGAAAAGTCTCATTCGAGATCACTGAATAAAGATCCGAATGCAAAAATGCCGACTTCCCCCATTACAACATTTGTCCAGGTATGTAGAGAAGAAATTCCAACAACAATTTGACGACAGATACCGGGAAATGGAGGATAGAAGAAGCAGAGCGAACAATGTTTGTCTTTTTGGAGTCCCTATCTCAAAAGACAAGAATCCACAAAAAAGAAAACAAGATGACAAAGACTTAGTGATGGAGATTTATAAAGAAGTCGCACCAGAAGTCACCCCGAACATACGGAACATCTACAGATTGGGAAAAATCAGTGAAACAAACAATGTACCACCTCTGAAGGTAGTAATCGAAGACAGGACAGATATAAAAAAACTGCTGACAAATGCGCACAAGATCAAGGAAGCAAAAAACAAGAGCCTTCAAAACATTAGCGTGCAGAGAGATCAGACAGAAGAACAAAGAACGGAGAGAAAGAAAGTACGGGAGGAACTAAAAGAACTAAATGAGGCAGAAAAACTATACGCCATCAAGAATGGCAAGATAGTGAAAATTCAAGAAGATACAGAGACCCCCTCCTAACAAGAATTTTAACGCACCAATGTTTTTAAATTTTAACCAGCACCTGACAGTGATGTACACCAACATCGATTCTTTTATCAATAAAAGAGCAGAACTCGAAACACTAATGGAAATAAAGATGCCGGACATCTTGATTTTAACAGAGGTTAAACCCAAAAACGCGAGGAATCTCCAAATACAAGAATTTTTTATCGAAGGGTACAATATATTCCATACACCATTAGAAAAGGGAAGAGGCACAGCCATATATGTCAAAGAGAAGCTACACGCAACCTCCATCGACAACAAATCAGATTACGATGAATCAGTATGGTGCCAAATTAAACTGAGAGGAAATGATAGACTGTTGCTAGGAGCAATATATAGAAGTCCGAACAGCGATGGAGATAATAACTCTAAATTGAACAAAATAATGGAGGAAATGGCCAATCGGAATGAAACCCACAAACTATTCATTGGAGATTTTAATTACCCATCCATCAACTGGGAAAATAGAAGTACAGATCTAAGTTTAGAGAGTGACACATTTAAGTTCATCGAGAGTATTAACAATACAGGTCTACACCAACATGTTGAGGAAATAACACGGGTCAGAACAGGCCAAAATCCTAATTTGCTGGACCTAATACTAACAAATGAAGAGAATATGATAGATGAAATAGAATATCTCCCACCGGTGGGCAAGAGTGATCACCTTGTACTTATAACAAAATTCAGATGCTACTCGCAGGAAGAGGAGAAGAAGAAAAACGACATATTCCAATTCCATAAATTAGACACAATGGAAGTTCACGAAAAAATGATTGAGGTGCAGTGGGAGCTTATAAATGAGATGGATGTTGATCAGGCATGGAATTTTATAAAAGAGAACATAAGAAACGTAACAGAAGAAGTGACACCCAAAAGGAAGATCAAGAATAAAACCAAAAAGAAAATATGGATGACAAAAGAGGCACTATCATCTGTTAAAGAGAAACAGAAAATATGGAAGAAATACTTGAAGTACAAATCGGAAGATAACTACAAAAAGTATTTAAATTCAAGAAATAAGACAACCAAATTATGCCGAGAAGCCCACAAGAACTATGAGAAAAAAATAATTCAAAACTTCAAATCGGACCAAAAATCATTCTGGTCATACGTCAGACAGAAGACAAAAGTTAAAACCGGGATAGCAGATCTTGAAAACGAATCTGGAGAAAATTCAACATTGAGCTCAGCGAAATTGAAGTGACCCCTAACTTAGTTGAGAAAAAGCTACTCAAGTTGGATTCATCTAACTCCCCAGGTGAGGACAATATTCACCCAGCAATATTGAGGCATGCAGCAACATCACTCAGTACCCCCCTCAGCACACTATTCAACAAAACCCTAAGGGAAGGAAAAATACCTGAGGACTGGAAAAATGGAACAGTTGTACCCATTTTCAAGAAGGGAAAAAAGAGCAACCCTGGGAATTACAGACCAGTTAGCCTGACCAGCATTATCTGTAAAGTTATGGAGAGGATCATTAGGGATGAAGTGGTTAAGCATGTGGACTCCAACGACTTATTCAATAAAGAACAGCATGGGTTTCGAGCTAAAAGATCATGTGTAACACAGTTACTTGAAGTACAAGATGACTGGTTCAGAGCACTTGAGGATGAAAACAATATTGATGTAATATACCTTGACTTCAGGAAAGCCTTCGACACAGTGCCACATGGAAGGCTAATGAAAAAGTTATCATACTACGGAATTAAAGGAGAGGTTTACAGCTGGATTAAGGATTTTTTATCAGGAAGGAAGCAGGCAGTCAGAGTATCTGACAAATATTCATCACAGAAAAAAGTAACTAGTGGCATCCCTCAAGGCTCAGTTCTAGGACCGATATTGTTTTTAATCTTCATCAATGACATCACCAATAATGTGAAGAGCAATGTCAAGATTTTTGCCGATGACACCAAACTGTATAGAAATGTCAATAATCAAGAAGATGCAGAAGACTTACAGCGAGACCTTGACCAGCTATCTGACTGGTCCGACAAATGGTTATTGAGATTTAACGCAGCAAAATGCAAAGTGATGCATATAGGGAAAAGCAACTCGGGACAAAAATACAATATCACAGAGAATGAGTCACATTACGAAATAGAGGAAACCACGGAAGAAAAGGACATAGGAGTCATCTTTAACAACAACTTGAAATTCTCAACACATATTGCAAAGAGCGTCCAAAGAGCCAATCAAAGAATAGGTATAATAAAAAGAACTTTCAGCTACATGGATGAAGAGATGCTAAAAATCCTATACAAATCTTTTGTTCGACCAGTATTAGAATACGGATCATCCATTTGGAACCCACACTATAAGAAATACAAAACCATGATAGAAAGCGTACAGAGACGAGCTACGAGAATATTCGCAAGCTTGAGGGGCATGCAGTACGAAGAAAGGATAAGGAAACTAGGCATTCCAACACTAGAGTATAGGAGAGAACGATGTGACATGATCCAAATTTTCAAGATAATAGAAGGATATGATGAAGCTGATCTACCAATGATAATGGATAAAGAGAGTCGAACAAGAGGGCACAGTAAAAAATTAAGAAAGGAACTATTCACTAGTACAAGGACAAGCAACAATTTTGTGGCGAGAAATATAAATTCATGGAACGGTCTAACAGATATATGCGTCTCGGCAAATACGATCAATGAATTTAAATCAATTCTTAATGACCAATGGAGAGACAAAGAAAATAAATTCCACTACGATTTCAATGACATGCGCAACACAAATTTGAAATCAAGGACTAACGTATTAGCCACAACAAGCGAAAGCTTATAAGGCTCAAGAATACAGGTAAATGTTGTGGTGCAGTACGCGATCCGATAAAATAAAGTAACTGCTCGTCTCAAAATTTGAGTCAAATTTGTATATAGAAAGGCTGACTTTCTAACCCCTTTCACAAAGAAACTACTTGCTAACTCATTAATTCAATGCCACCTCGATTATGCATCCTCTATTTGGTATAGCTCTTTGAGTAAAACTACCAGTACCAAAAATAAACTACAAATATTTCAAAACAAATTAATCCGGTTTGTTCTGAGCTTGGATAGGTTTTCACATATAGGTTATGAAGAGTTTAAAACCATTAAATGGCTTCCGGTTGAATCCAGAGTTTCCCAAAGAAAGCTGACTATCATGAAAAATATAACAGATGGGAAAGCTCATACATACCTAAGAGATGGATTCCAATTTTCGAACACAGCTCATTGTAAATATAATCTCCGGTCTGGAATCTTTAGATTATCTGTGCCTCATGTTAGGGTATTTGGTTACAATAGCTTTTTCTACACAGGAATCACATTGTGGAATAATTATGTAAAATATATTGAACCTAACTGCAACTTGGCTACATGGAATCACCTAATAAAACAGGAATTATTCGATAAAATTTTAGGTACTGAGGAATCTGACTTTGTATATTATTAATGGTGTGAATCATGCTATTAATAATACCGTACGACCTTATGAGAACTTGCGCTGTGGCCTGGTCAGTCATGTGGTCGGTTACCATTAAGGACCATGTGCAGTGGAAATAAGCAAGCTTTGGCTTGCTTTCCTGTGCTCTCCTTGATGGCAATCGATGGCATGACTTGTCAGACGAGCGTATTCATATGTATATTTCTCTTCTACTACTCTATTTTCCTCTCTATCTTTCTATGTACGATGACAGTACTTGGCCAGCTGCATATATTGTCACTGCTGCCTGTATTTAGGGATTCCATCTTTCGGTCATGGACATGCCAGTCTAAAGCCGGCCATACATGGCAGCAGTGTGTATATGCAGGTGGCGAAGAGCTGTTGGTTCTATTACTAGTATCTCTTAAGCAACATGACAGTCCTGTTGCGGGAGGAGGGTGTGATAGCATGGGTTGATTTTTCATGTTGTATATATATATACAGGTATGAGTATCTATTTAGTAGTCATTACTAAGCTAGGTTTATTCACTATCTTGTCCCTCTACAGAACTGTCAAGCTGCATTCTTGTTATATTTATATATCTATACTTTTTATATTTATTCTATATGAATGTCACACTCTGTGTTTACACTTTTGTATATATGCTTATGCTCATGTCTGCAAATTTTGCATCTTTTAGCCATTAACAAATTATCTATCTATCTATCTATCTATCGGGTGTGGACATTAATGGCTGACCCGTGTACACGCCTCGGTGTGTGCACGTTAAAGAACGCTTCTGGAGCCACCACAGGGTTATAAAGTTACTCGGCCGTGGTAGCACCTGGACCAGCTCATAATTGTCAGTAAATGACAGCGAGCTGTACATAATGTGAAGAAGAAGACATGTACCGGTACATAAAATGACAATACACAAATGGGGCGGTAGGTTACTTATGGATCAGCGGATAGGTCCAGTGGTTACTGCACCGCGACTGAAGCGCAATTAACGATGTTTTAATTAAGAGATTTTGTCATAAAAAGTAGGAAAATAGCCATTTGTTTGTGCAGGTTATTTGTATTTGAAGGTTAAGAACATTCAGTTTTAATATGTGGCTCATTATCATGGGAGATTTCAATGGTAACTTGGAAAAAACCGATGCTAGAAACAATTCATTTTCAAAATTTATCGACTCATGCAAAATACAATCTGTCAACAGTAAACCCGTCTGCAGCGATCCACGCTTTACATTTGTAGCTGCTGGTGGTAACCACGGGACAATTATAGATCATATTCTGATTCCAATTTCTGATACACGCAGAATAGCCAGCGTTAAAATTTTGGATAACTCTTCCAATGTGTCAAATCACCGTCCAATCCAAATGTGCATATCATATGAGGCGGAAATAGAATCGTCACCGACAAGTGTAAACCCAGCCAGGCCGAACTGGAAAAAGCTCTCCTCTTCAAACGAGGATCTGTGGCTTTATCAATCACACGTTTGCGAAACTTTACCGACATATGCAATTAAAAGTACACGAGATTTAGACAAATTTTATGACGATGTTACACTCAGCCTAAAAGAGTCTTCACAAATGTTTGTGGCCCCGAAGAAATTTAATCGCCATCTCAAGCCATTTTGGCACGAACATTTGAATGAACTGCACAAAACAATGACTTCGTATCGGCGCATTTGGCTGGAAGCAGACAGTCCACGCGATGACACTCACATTGCATATCGAAATTACAAAGACGCAAAATGCCTCTTTCGACGTGAATACCGAAGGGCCAATGAACAGTTTCTCAGAAAAGCCGACGAAAGGCTTGCACCCTTGCTGAAACAGACATGGACAAATTTTTTCGAGCCTTTAATGCTCATAAAGCACGGAGAAAGGCACCCGCCCAACATTTATTCGAAGTAGACGCCAAGACACTCCGTGATCCCCCTGAAGTGATAGAAGCATGGGCAGCATATTACGAAATTCTTTACTCACCTCTTCAAAGTGAAACCTTTGACAAATCCCACTTTGAAAACGTTAATACTATAGTATCCCGGGACCACAATGATTTATCAGGTAATCTTGATTCACTTTTATGCTACGATGTTAAGTCTGATGAACTTGAAAATGTACTCAGATCAGTAAGCAAAGGGAAAGCCCCAGGTCATGACTCCATATCATATGAGCACATTTTATATGGCGGTGAGTATATATTACATACTATCGCCCACATGTTCACCAAAATGTTGGAATTCAATCACATACCATCACAGGCGAAAATCGGAGTCATGGTGCCACTGTACAAAGGGGGCAGCAAACCAAAGACGAAATGTGATAACTACAGAGCTATAACCTTGCTTCCTATCCTCTATAAGATTCTCGAAAAAATCATATTTCATCGTCTGGAATCTCATGCCCCACATCTTATCCAAGTTAACTCCCTACAGCATGGATTTCAGAAAGGGGTAAGCAGCATGCACTCTTCCTACATAATCAGTGAATGCATATCATATACCAAAGAGCTACACAGCCCCCTTTATGCTTGCTTTCTCGACGCACGTAAAGCGTTTGATACAGTGTGGATAAACGGATTGTTGTTCAAATTACTCCAGAGAGGTTTCTGCGGTAAAATATGGCACATTATCAAAACTCTCCTTTGTGGTCTACAATGCGCTGTCCGCTTTAATAATTTAACTTCCAAACTAATCCCCATAAACCAAGGAACAAGACAAGGAAGTATATTAGCCCCTCTTTTATACATGCTGTTCATTGATGACCTTTTGGCTGACCTATTTTCAAATCCTCATGGCTTGCGATTGAATTCCATAAACTGTGTAGCACCAACACAAGCTGACGACATGACGCTTTTGTCTCTGACAGCAACCGGTGTACAACAGTTGTGCAACGTATGTGGAGAGTATAGCCGGACATGGCGATTTTGTTATAACCAGGACAAATGTAAGGTGGTCGTGTTCAATGAAACAAATTCTAATGCTAGAAATCGCACGATAAATACGTGGATCCTCAACGACAAACCGATATCCGAATCTGACAAAATTACACACCTTGGCATACCTTTACATCGCGAGTCACATGCTAGCAAGCTCTCCAGTCACATATGTGAGAAAATTAGATCAGTCTATCTCATGTTAAGTAAAGCCGTATGTATGCTGGTGGGATTACCCCACTCAGCTGCCTTACAATATATTCTTCGGTTGTTTTACCCAAAAGTCTTTATGGGACAGAACTTATGTGTGGGCTCAGTGAGACAAATTTGACATCTCTGGAACGAGCACATAGGTTCTGCCTCAAACGCATCCAAGGATTGCCCACAAGATCCCGAACTGCTGTAGTCCAATCTCTCCTTGGAACAGGTTCCTTGTCGTCGATTGTTGATAAACGAAAACTATGTTTTTTGGGGAACCTCTGTAGAATGACGCAAGGAAAATCGTCGCAAGAAATCTTCTCCTCACGATTGGCCGACCACCTTTCGCAAACGTCAACTGATGAATCTTCTTTTATCAACGATGTTATATCCATACTAAAACGGTATAATTTATATTCATATCTTCACAACTACGCCACACATGGTAATTTCCCATCCAAAGGTGAATGGAAAACAATCACCACACAACATATTAACGATATACAAAATCGTGAATGTGAAGAGCGCATGAGAAGCTCTGAATCACTAACAACGTTCGCACAAAATCATAATATAATGTCAAAATCTATTCTTTGGAGATCTTGTAGATCACATCCACAGGAAAAACATAAATTCTTGCTTGCTGCGAAGCTTCTGGCCCTGCATACACGTACCTCCCCAGAATGCGGACATTGCAAACTGTGTGGCAAAGTTTATGTTGATATTGTTGAGCATGCCTTATTGGATTGCTCTTCGACTTCAGAGTCTAGAATCCAAATGTGGTTTTCATTAATTGACATTTTCGGCATACCATGTTTTTTATTCATTGATGCTCTCACACAGAAGGACCAAGTGATGGTATTTCTTTCTATCCTGTCTGACGATATCAGGAGACAAATACTCAACCTGAACGAATTTTCGCTCTTCGTGGTGAGGAATTCATACGGGATGTGGTCCCAGTATACACAGGAGATCAATCTCGTCGTAGATAGCAATCTGCTTGTCAATCCTTAACTGGACTCCCTTTACATGTGCCCCTTTATTATCCATATAGTTGTAACGCTAATTTGCTTGGCACATTCTGTAAATAACAACCTTCAAGCATATAATTTTATATTTGTTGACAATCACTTTGCGAGACACTCTACAACCACAATTTTTGCATTACCTGTTCAACTTCTTAGTGATACATTAGCTGATGTGCAAATAAAGTGGCCCCACACCTTGGGGGACCTTCGTTTGTCACATCGGGTAAGTACCTCGCTCCAAAGTTGGATCATTGATATCGTCTCCAGATAGACTCAGGCATATTCGTGTCAATACCAACTGAAATTAAACACAAGCTAGGAAATCTTGTGATTAAATGAAAGTTTGCATCCGAGTGTGAATACTCGTATGTACGTCCTTATACGTGCAGTGAATTATTATATGATCGTATGCGTGCATGTTTGCTTTTGTGTGCTTGCCCTGTCCACATTTATATATGTGTATATATGTGTGTGTGTGTATTGTATGTGTATATGTAGATGTATGTGTGTGTGTATGTATGTATATATATATATATATATATATATATATATATAGCTATATATATATATATATATATATATATATATATATATATGTGTGTATATATAGCTATATGTATGTATGTGTATATGTATGTATGTGTGTATATATATATATATGATATATGTGTGTGTGTGGGTGCGCGTGTGTGTCTATGACTGCGTACATGTCTACATCCGTCCGCTCGTCAGTGTATGTATGTATATCTGTTCGCCTGCATGTGTCCGCATACCTGCCAATCGACATAGCTGTCTGCGTATATGTACATTGTATGTCTGTCGCTCTGACTTTGATTTCTGTCTGAATTTGTATTCATTTGTATATGTCTTCTTCACCTGTTCATCCCACTTGTGTAAATATTTGTATTGTGATGTTTAATGTTTGATAAGCTCTTCGTGTAACGGAGGAAAATAAAGGATATATATATAATGGTCACAAACTCGTACCTATGGAATTGTGCATTGTGTGTGATGCATAGATGTCATTAGGGTGTTCCCATATCTACTCCGAATATCAACTGTCCCAGATTGATTGTTTGTATTGTTATATTACATGAGCGATAATGAGTAATTAACGTTTATTTTGACAAAATAACAGAATAAAATTGCTGGTCTCTGTTAAGAGTAACTAATATTGTTCGTTAGCTGAACAACCACACGTTTTTAGACCAGAAAATATTCCAAATATAATGAATATTAATCGATACAAGCATTTGTGGACAGGGGTCCTCGATACATAACGGTATATAATAGTTTGTACCCCAATAACTATATAATACATATGATGTACATGTTTAGAGATTCATGTAGACCATCTTTAACATGTACATTATCAGTGAGTGTTTGTGTTTCAGATCACCACATTATCAGTGAGTGTTTGTGTTTCAGATCACCACATTATCAGTGAGTGTTTGTGTTTCAGATCACCACATTATCAGTGAGTATTTGTGTTTCAGATCACCACATTATCACTGAGTGTTTGTGTTTCAGATCACCATATTTAATATCATGGAGTGTTCATGTTTCAGATCACCACTTTGGTAGGGGTGCCACGATTAATCGTATAATCGATGAACCCTTGATAAAGCCGATAATCGATTACCATTTCCGTAGTCGATTAATCTCTGTTATTTATTTCGGACGTCGGAAAGTGCCGGGTATTATTGAATACAAATGTTTCAGGTACCGCGTTTGTTTTACAGTTTAATCTACAACCGAAGGTTTAACAACCATTGATCGTGCATCAGAGAGAGTCTGACAACATGAGTATACCGGTACTTAGATGTTACTAGTACAGTCTATCACTTATCGTGTGGACGGTGTGGTGACTGCTAAATGAAACTCACTATTACTATCACAATTACTTAACTTGTTCTGAGTCCTGAAATTTCTGGGTGGGCGAGGGCACATTTGGTTTGCTGAAACTTATATAGTTTCTGTGACATTAGATTCCTTTTTTAGGAACTGCCGGTGGTCTGTCATGCATTCCTATTCTTATATTGTTTGTATGTTTGGCTATTCATAACACTGAAATTAATGTGAGAAATGTCCTGGTATTGAATACATTGTGCTCACTAGTCATTACCGGTGGTTTATGGTGCACATTATTAGCGTAATAATTACATCAGCCGAGTTTTTTAACCAACACCCACCCAATAGGCCATATTACGGAATACTGTACTTCCACTGTTATTGATATGAGGTACGATTAATCGATTATAATCGATTATTGACGACCGATTATCGATTATCAAAATCAATAATCGTGGCACCTAGCTACACTTTGGTGCATTATAATCGATACAAGCATTTGCGGACAGGGGTCTTCGATACATACCGGTATCTAATATTTTGTACCCCAATAACTATATAATACATGTTTAGAGATGGACCATTTGTAACATGTAAATTATCGGTGAGTGTTTGTGTTTCAGATCACCACATTATCACTGAGTGTTTGTGTTTCAGATCACCACTTTGGTGCATCATAATCGATACAAGCATTTGCGGACAGGGGTCTTCGATACATACCGGTATCTAATATTTTGTACCCAATAACTATATACATGTAATACATGTTTAGAGATGGACTATTTTTAACATGTAAATTATCGGTGAGTGTTTGTGTTTCAGATCACCACATTTAATATCACAGAGTGTTTGTGTTTCAGATCACTACTTTGCTGCATTGTAACAGTATTAATGATCAGGAGCGGCTGATTTACTGATGCACATACCTCCTGCAACTCCAACTCGCCAATCTCATCTAAGTCCACCACTCAGTTAATGGTGTCTAAAATTACACACGCTACATACCACGTGCACCTCCAACTCGTCAATCTGATACAAGTCCATGCACCACCCATATAAGGATGTCTAAAACAGATATGCACCACCCAGATAAGGATGTCTAAAACAGATATGCACCACCCAGATAAGGATGTCTAAAACAGATATGCACCACCCAGATGAGAATGTCTAAAACAGATACGCCACATCAAGCTGACCATTCACCACCCAGATAAGGATGTCTAAAACAGACACACCGCATCAGTGTGATGTTTGTGGGAAATGCTTTAGTTATGAGTCTGCCCTAACACGACACATGATGATGCACACAGGGAAGACTACCCTAATACGACACATGGGGAGCCACAAGGGAGAGGCGCCGTATAAATGTGGCATTTGTGCGAAGGAATTCACACACCATAGTAGTCTGATTCGACACACGAGAGTTCACAATGGAGATACACCATATAAATGTGACGTTTGTGTAAAGGAGTTCACACACCATGGCGGGCTGGTTCGACATGCCAGGGTTCACGTCGGAGATAAACCATATAAGTGTGACGTTTGTGCGAAGGAATTCACGCAACAGGGTAGCCTGAGCATGCATATGAGGGTGCACGTTGGTGATTATCCATATACATGTAGTATTTGTGATAAAGGTTTCACTCAACACAGTACATTGGCTATCCACTTGAGTATTCACGCGGGTGATAGTCAATTTAAGTGTGATCTTTGTGGGAAGGAATTTACTCGCCATAGGAACCTGACTCGACATATAAGGACTCACACCGCAGAGAAACAATGTAAATGTGATATTTGCGAAAAGGAGTTAAGTGACCATCATAGCCTAACTAAACACAAACGAATCCACACTGGGGAGAGGCCGTATAAGTGTAACATGTGTGGGAAGGGATTCAATGACCGGTCTAACCTGAGTAGACACATACGAATCCACACTGGAGATCGCCCATACGATTGTGAGTTTTGTGGGGACCGATTCGTTACTGGTGGACACCTAACACGACACAAGCGGATTCATACCGGAGATCAGCCGTATAAATGCGGTATTTGTGGAAAGGAATTCTCACACCATGGTAGCCTGAGTAAACACATGATGGTCCACACGGGTGATCAAAGAGAAGATGGATTATCTCTTTAAATTAGAAATTTTAGATAGTAGCCTGGGTATGAAATACGTATGAGTTGGAAATCCCTGCCCGGAAACGATTCTATTAATTAATATTGATTTGATTTCGATATTATTTTAATCAATTAAGAGGGAGGTAAAGTGGCTACATGTAAATGGGGAATTCAGTGTTAATTTTCAAGACAAGATTACTCAATATTTACAAACCGTAGAAATAGTCCATGTCTTGTTTGAATGTTTGAGCATATATCTAGTGACAACACAAAGCAGATATTTCCTTTTATGTTTTGTTTTGTGACATTTGGTGGAAATATTATAAACAATGATAAACAATGGTGACCTACTTTTTAATAATGTCCAATAATGTCTAACCTGGGATGAAAATCAAAATTCCGCTTCGTGTTGTCACTAGACAAGTATTCAAACTTTCCAATAAGGTATGATATGATCACCTGCGCTTTGCAAAGTTTGATCAATCTTTTCTCACAAAGTAACACTGAATTCCCCATTAAAATGTTGCCACTTTACCTCCCTCTTAATGGGACACTTCTTTGTTCTATACATAGAACTTTTAAATAGATGCCTCCAGCGTGGTGCTCCGAACGAAGGCGAGCCGCGAAATGTCTCGGATAGATTGTATCTATTGTAATATTAAGTGCGAATCAAGTAGATAAGACAAAGAATGTAGCACATGCTTAATTTAAAGGTGGATTATCTCTTTGTAAACATGTATTATATAGTTACCGGGGTATAAAATATTAGATTTGAATCGAAGACTCCTGTCCGGAAGTGCTTCTATCGATTAATATTAATTTTATTTCGAATATTTTATGGTCTAAAAAGGTGTTTGTTCAGCTAACGAACAATAGTGGTTACTGTTAACAGAGACCAGAAATTATATTGTGCAATTTTGTCACAAATAAACGTTAATTATACTCATTACCGCTTATATCTGTGGAACAAAACAATACAAACAACCAATCTGTGATATTTGACATTCGTTGCGTAGCCCTAGGAACAGCCCAGTGCTCTATATCGCAATACGGTCTCATCCGAATGGTCGGTTCTAAAAATAGTAACATAAATGGGCCCGATTTAATATTCGAAATAAAATCAATATTAATTGATAGAAGCTTTTCCGGACATAGGTCTTCAGTTTATATCTATTATTTTATACCCACGCAACTATTTAAAATTTGTTATTTAAAGAGATAATCCATCTTTAAATTATAAAAAATGACTGAAATAACAAAACAAAAATGCAAATAAAAAAGACGGTCGTGAATATCAGGGAACCTCATTGAAGGGCACAAAGTTATTTATACGAAAAAATTCCAAATGAAATCAATATTAATTGAAAGACGCGCTTGCGGATAGGGGTCTTCGATTCGTATTTATTATTTCATACCCAGGAAACTATATAGATCATGTTGCGGGAGAGATAATCCGCCTTTAACCCTTTACCCGCCAAATCCGGCCAAATAAAGCTTCAACAGCCTAAAATATCTTCGGTCTGTCTCAATAGAACCATACAAATATGGATATCATTGGAACCGGCTCCTTGACCACATTGTGATAGTTACAGTTATGCCCTGTGCCAATGCATTCTCTTATATATGCGAGTCGACCATAGGTCGCCTCGCATATATAAGAGAATGCATTGGCCTAAAAAAAAATCTTTTTTAACACTTTTTACCATTTTTTCTTACATTCTTTAACAATTTTATAATTTTTAATGTGTTAAGCCAATGCATTCTCTTATATATGCGAGGCGACCTATGGTCGACTCGCATATATAAGAGAATGCATTGGCACAGGGCCCTTCTGTTGGGTAAAGGGTTAATCATATACGTGTAGCATTTGAGAACGGATTCAATTAGCTGACTTGGTACATGGGGGAGGTCCACTCGGTAATTAATCATGTTCGTGTAGTATTGTGAGAACGGATACAATCAGCTGACTTGACACATTGGGGGGGGGGGGGGTCCACTCGGTAATTTAATCAGCTGACTCGACACATGGGGCAACTTATGTATACTCTTTGATTTGTCTTCATTCGATTCATTACAAAGTTTCACTTTAAAAGTCTTAGCAATAAAATACCGAGATGTTACACTACTGACAGGTCATTGCTATTGCAATGGCGGCAACGGGTCAGTTACTGTGGTCAAGGCTTCGAATTTCGTAGTACAGCGAACAACGGTTCGCTCATTGCAACTTCATATTCACTGTCAATTACGTCATAAGCCGACGTCATTCGAAAGATTTGTTTCAATTAATATCATATTGTTTGTCTGAATAACTTGAATTTTCCCGTCACCAATCAAACCGGTGTGCGATTCAATCATAAGTCTACTTCGAATTTCCCGCTGCTTACAACGTTGTCCAAGGAACGAAGGTACTTCCTATCTGAACCGCGAAATGATGAAGATGTTTCCGTCGGTGAACTGGCCTCTAGCTAGCGTAAAACCATATGATTGGACAACTGACCAATCAGCGTCGCATAAATTGGATTTACCTACTTGGAGGCTGGATTTACCTACTTGGAGGCTGGATTTACCTACTTGGAGGCTGGATTTACCTACTTGGAGGCTGAATGGGTGAATTATAATTCCCATTCGTTTGATATATGACTGTCACTTGACGGAGTCAATTGAAACGAAGTCGACATATCGTACGGGCGATTTTCAAGTTCGGCAATTGTGGTTGTAATAATTGAATTATCCGTGTATAAGATTTCACTACTTACGGTACCGGACAGGGAAACAGACGACGGCTATTTGTCAGTATGGTTCGCTTGTTTTCCATAAGATATCTCGATTTCCCTTCGTTTGATACTATCGAATTTATGCATCAAAAGAAAGGAAAGTTCATGGCCCATAATAACATTAAAATATATAAACGAGATAATCCACGATGAATATGATAGATGGTGTGTTTTGTTTGTTTGTTTTTTCAAAATCGGACTTGTGAAACTTGTCAATATAAACACCTAAAAAAAAAGAAAGTCCCCCCCCTAATATATTCTGTAATATTTTCGGAGATATTTGATTGGATATTGATGAAACTTTCCACAAATGATTTGTGGTACCAGAGACATCAAGTGTGCTAAGCACTGTGCTGTGAGGTGAGATATGGCTGAGTGAGCAGGAACAACTGAATGGAAGATGTGAACTTTTCAAAAGTTGCAAAAACACAGGTTGAGTGATCAGTCATTAGGCTGTGCCTTGGTCCCCCACTTTTCGCACGGGCTTGGAACATCCTTATATGTTGGTACCTCAATGGTTTACATGGTGGGAAACATGGTTTACTGAAAAATGGCTTCAAAGAGACTGATTTCAATAACTCTGTGTTGCTCACGGCATGAAACTTCAAGGTTTCATTTCAAAGGAATGTGGTTAGACTGAATGCCTGGGCATGCAGCGGGCCCATTGTATCCCGAACATGTTATCGTGGACCCAGAGTCACTTTTGGACCACATTTACAGCAAGTAACAACTTGTGTGAACAACGGAACACTCGAGTGACTGTCAAGTCTACGTCAGTTTTGCAAGTCTTGAAAAGCACACCTCTTTCATTCAATTCGTGCTCAGCTGGCCATAACAGAACTCACATGACGGTGCCTCGCACAGGTTGTGTCTCAGATACCACTAAACATTTGTGTAAAGTTTCGTCAAAATCCCTCCAATATCGCCGCGTGGGTACCCACCCACATGAGTGTAATATTGGGACTCGACGGATGAGGGTCCGCGTGGGTGTTTACTCATATGAGTAATATTATGAGTAACGATTCAATCGACATGATAGCCTGACTGTGTGAAGTAAAGATGGTTTATCTCTTTGTAAACATGTATTATATAGTTACCGGGGTATGATATATTTGATATGAACCGAAGACCCCTGTCCGGAAATACTTCTATCGATTAATATTGATTATATTTCGAATATTTTCTGGTCTAAAAGCGTGTGGTTGTTTAGCTAACAATCAATCTGAGACAGTTGGCGTTCGGAACGTAGCTATGGGGACAGCCTAATGATCTATATCGCTATATATGGTATCGCCTGAAACAGTGAATGGTCTGTTCTAAAAATAGAACAATAAAGTGTCCCATTTAATCATCTCATTTCATCATAAAATATTCGAAATAAATCAATATTAATTGATAGCGTAGGGGTCTTCAATTAATATTTATTATTTTATACCCACGCAACTATTTCAAATTTGTTATTTAAAGAGACAATGCATCTTTAAGTGACAATTAGAGCCAACACGAAATGATTCACACCAGAAAGAAGCGGTATAAGTGCTTTTTATGTGTAACCACATAAGGTAAGTGGATATCTGACCAAGTGAACTTGAGAAAGTCAACTAAGGAGAAAAGCAAAACGACTTAGAAGTTAGAACATATTTGCCATAAGAATTTTCCACACATGCGATATACTGGTGAGTGCAAAATGTACGGCCTATATGGCAGAGTGTGCATTAATTGTCATGTATATCATTACACATACTAGGATTCGTCACAGTAATCTTAGTTCCTCATATCATTGTGTATCATAATGTGCACGAGGTGAGTATAGTCTCCCGAAAATATAGCCATACACATATATATATATGTGATACGAAATAAAGTTGTAGCTTGTCCTGTATATATCGTTTATTTATATTATTGGTAAAGGTTAGTCACGTTTATAAATATTATTATTAGTAAAAGGTAGTCAAGTTTATAAATACCTACCTATTATACCTGCCTAAACATAGAACCTCGTCCAAAATATGCTCAAATTCCCAAGTGGATTTAAACGACGACAGAGCTCATGCTCTGTACGTCTGTTCTATATATCTGTATCACCACCAGAAGGCATGTTTTGTACAATGCATAAATAAAATATAAACTCTTATGTCCGATCGAGATATTTGGCATGTGTTGGACTGACAGAGCTTTGCCCAACATGTCATATGTTCAAATCTCCCGATCGGATATAAATAGTTTTCGTGACGCCACCTCTTGCTCTGCATATTATATGTGTATCCTACCACGGCTATTTAAAGCGGTTCTACATCCGCATTAATCTTTCCTTTCGATACATGCACAAATTATGTATTGAATAATTCCTGGAATAATCACAAACCCAACATCGTGAGCGAAACTACGTTCTATCTTCGCCTTCGATGCGGTTTGCAGATCGGATTATTTTACTAAATTTACTATGTATTGTGACATTGTTCTATTTCACCCTCCGTTGCTTGAGACCACTTTTTTAAACGCCTTTTTCGTAAATAAAAACATTATTTTCTCTGGTGAAAATTATCCGAGGGTTTCTTAATGTAACTGCATCGATCATCTGTGGTGATACCGCGATAGCGCGTTCAAATCACAGGAGCGTGGAACATATGTTTTTTATATAGGGCTGTGCCAAAAATTGCTAATTAACCTAATTAATGCAGTTATTGATCAAGTTTCAAGCGCCGGTGCTCAAAATTCAAATTGAACATTGGAGACTGGAGATGATAAACTGTTATTAAACACACACCGGGGAATGCGTCACAAACACGAGCGGATTCGTTATAAAAGCAGCTAATCGTGTTTGTTAATATCAGAGTGATTTATTCTGGAAATATTGCAGCACATCTGATGTTATACATTAAAGAGACTACACACAGGTGATTCGCCCGCATCAATGTGATAGACATAATATACTCAGTCGATTGACCTGATTAAACATACCATGATCCACACTGATAATCGCCCATATCATTATGTGTGATTTAATTATGCGAGAAATCATTTACAGTGTACTAAGTTGAGTATTATAGTTTGACTAGACATAAGAGGATCCACGTGGATGGGAAGTATCAATATAATTAGTCGAAAATCTACAGGATACTAAAGATATCCCATTCAATGTATAGTAAATTTTGGACTACAATATAATATGTCATTTACTCAGTCGAGTGACATTATTTAAAGAAACATATTATGATCCACACTGAGGATTGCCCGCAACATGCAATGTGATTTGTGCGAGAAATCGTTTACGCAGTTGATCGAATTACCCGACGAAACAAGAAAATTCACACCTGGGATCAATGTGATGTGTGCTGGAAATCGTTTATTCATTTCTTTAACCTGATTATACTTGAGAGGAACCACACAGGGAATCGTCCATATCAATGTGATGTGTGCGAGATTTTTTTCACTCAGTTAACCTGACTACACTTAAAGGGGTACTGTACGCCATTTGCATTAAATTTCCGGTGACAACAACGATCTAATATCGATAATATATAGAAACATAAGTAATTTGAGTCTAAGATGTATTCTGTAAACGCTCAGGTTAATATGCTATCTTAAAATTTAATAATTTAAAAGTTAATAATTTGATATAAATTGAATTTATGACTGGAGCCATAAAATGGCGTCAATTAAATTACGAATTTCCGTAATCAAAATAAAGTAATTGAGGGATACTGGATGTTAAACCGATCGCACACACGATTGCTTAAAATATTATAATGATACGGGGAGAACACTCAAGTCACTCACTGACTAGCGACGATACAATAACTTAAATGATTATATTGGACTAGTATGCCTATAATATAACTTTTATTTGATTCATTTGGTTGAAAACTGTACAAAAATTACTCGACAACGACAATTTGTATTTTTGCATTCCGGTAAATTTGTCATCCGTAACATTACTTCGTACTCAACAGACTTTCAAATAATGAAAAAATTGTTACCTTATTCTCTGACTCGGAGACTATAGAAACCAACAACAACATTTGGCGTACAGTACCCCTTTAAGAGAATACACAAAGGGGATCGCCCGTATGAATGTGATTTGTGCGAGAAATCATAAACTGATTCGAGTAGCATGACCAAACATAAAATGATTCACGCCTGGGATCGCCCGTATCAATGTGATATGTGCAATAAATCATTTACTGATTCAAATGACCTGACTATACATAAGAGGATTCACACAGGGGATCGCCCCTATCAATGTGATGTTTGCGATAATTCATTTACTAATATAAGTGTCTTGACTATACATAAGAGGATGATTCACAAAGGGGATCGCCCGTATCAATGCGATGTGTGCGGTAGATCATTTACTCAGTCAAGCCGACTGACTACACATAAGATGATCCACACCAGAGATTGCCCATATCAATGTGACGTGTGCAATAAATCATTTACTAATTCAAATGACCTGACTATACATAAGAGGATCCACACAGGGGATCGCCCATATCAATGTGATGTGTGCGATAAATCATTTACTAATACAAGTGACCTGACTATACATAAGATGATTCACACAGGGGATCGCCCGTATCAATGTGATATATGCGAGAAATCATTTACTCAGTCGAGCCGACTGACTACACATAAGATGATCCACACCGGAGATTGCCCGTACCAATGTGATGTATGTGAGAAATCGTTTACTAGGTCAAGCAGCCTGACTAAGCATAAGAGGATCCACACGGGGAATCGTCCGTATCAATGTGATGTGTGCTATAAACCATTTACCAATTCAAGTGACCTGACTATACATAAGAGGATCCACACGGGGGATCGCCCGTATCAATGCGATGTGTGCAATAAATCATTTGCTCAGTTAAGTAATCTGACCAAACATAAAATGATTCACGCACGTGATCGCCCATATCAATGTGATGTGTGTGAGAAATCATATACGCAGTCGAGTCACCTGAAGAAACATAAGATTATTCACACAGGCGATCATTATCAATGTGATGTCTGCGAGAAATTGTTTACCAGGTCGAATAGCCTGACTATACATAAGATGATCCATACCGGGGATCGCCCGTATAAATGTGATGTGTGTGAGAAATCATTCACTAAGTTGAGTAAACTGACGACACATAAGAGGATCCACTCGGGGTATCGCCCGTATCAATGTGATGTGTGCAAGGAATCATTTACTCAGATGTGTAGCCTGACGAGGCATAAGTTGATCCACACAGGAGATCGCCCGTATCAATGTGATGTGTGCGAGACATCATGTGCTCGATTAAGTGACATGACGAGGCACAAGAGGATTCATACAGGGGCTCGTCCATACCAATGTGACGTATGCAAGAAATTATTTACCCAGTCGGGTTACCTGGCTACACATATGATGATCCACACAGGCGACCGCCCGCATCGATGTGATGTCTGCGAGAAATCATTTTCTCAGTCAAGTCACTTGGCGAAACATAAGATGATCCACACTGGATATCGCCCGTATCAATGTGATATGTGCATGAAATCATTTATTCAGTCGAGTGACTTGAAGAAACATATTGCGACTCACACAAGATCGACTGTATCAATGTCATGTATGTGAGAAAATATTTGAGCGTGTAAACAGTCTGATGAGACATGAGAAAATACACAAGACTATTTACCTTATACATGTGAGCTCTGCGATAAATAATTTATCACATATGAAGATAATATGGCTGAAGGGGTCAGTCACTCTCACAAAACAAAAATGCTGGCGTGTTGATTTTTCAAATGAACTAGTAGTCAGGGATGGGGTAATTGTAATTTGTATTTGACTTTAATTGATTACATTTTTTCAAGTAATTGCATGTAATTGAGTTTATTGTCAATTACCGGTACATGTAATTGTAGTTAGGTCTCAAGTCAATTACTTCAAAACAACAGGTACTTGTATACCCGCCACCTCCCCCCCCCCCCCCCCTATTCATTCAATGGTTTCTTCAAATGGTTTCATCCAAACTTCTAAGTGTAAGATCAGCAGTGACTGGCTCTTTGTTTGCTTAAAGGTGGATTATCTCTTTAAATAACAAATACATGTAGTTGCGTGGGTATAAAATAATAACTATGACTTGAAGACCCCCGTCTGGAAAAGGCTTCTATCAATTAATATTGATTTTATTTCAAATATTTTATTGGGACCGTTTATTTGTCTATTTTTATAACAGACCGGGTGATACCATATAGCGATAGAGAGCATTATGCTGTTCCCTTGGCTATGTACCAAATGTCAAATATCCCAGACTGACAGGTTGTATTGTTTATTCCATAGTTATAAGCGATAATAAGTATAATTAATGTTCATTTGTGACAAAATTACACAATAAAATTTCTGGTCTCTGTTAACAGTAACCACTATTGTTCGTTTAGCTAAACAACCACACCTTTTTAGATCAGAAAGTATTCGAAATAAAATTAATATTAATCGATAGAATCATTTCCAGACAGGAGTCAAATTTTAATATCATAATGCTTCAACAGAGGTCGATATTAATCGATAGAAGCATTTCTGGATGGGAGTCTTCGATTCAGATCTAACATTTTATACCCCGGTAACTATAGATACATGTTTACAAAGAGATAATCCACCTTTAAAGGTGGATTATCTCATTGTAAACCTATATTATATACATGAAGTTATGGGGTATAAAATATTAGATCTGAATCAAAGACTATTGTCCGGAGATGCTTCTATCGATTAATATCGACCTCTGTTGAAGCATTATGATATTAAAATTTGTTCACAATGATAAAGTGGAATCCTTCATTAACTGTACTATATGTGTGATCAATTTCTGTTTACATGGAGTATTTTTGGCTTCATAGTCTGTTCTTTAGATCACATTCTGTGACTCACAATGGTATATTTCACCCAAAAACTAGGTAGATCACAGCCGAATACCACCAAAACTCTACTGGAATTGATTGTAGTCAACACAGTTTTAAATATAGCAATATAAATTTAATACTGAAGTACATGTATATACATTTGTAGATCATACCATGAATCTACTCTGGCTTACGCCCGCAGAGATCATATTCCACCAGTACAAAACCTGGTAACTTTTTGATGTTCTCACCTGTTACGATGGGGAACTTTTATAACATTGATCAAACAAGGCAAGGGATGTATTTGTAAACATTATAAGTCTCGTTTCTCAATAATCTACTTCACATTTAGGGGTGGCATCAGCTTGTAATTGCATGTTTTTTTAACTTTTGTGAGCCGATATCGTAATAAACATTTAATTAATTACCCATGAGAAATTCCATAATTGTAAGCAAGACTAGGGTTGGGCGGTATTGACGTTTTTAAAAACCGCGATTTTTCCAAAATAACATAGCGATATACGGTTTTATTGAATATTATTTCACTATTGAAAAATATCACGTAAAATCAAATTTTAAACGAGAGATATAACACTCCGGGTTTTCGTTATAAGGGATTAAAATTCTACACACTATCGCCAGCCAGTAAATGATAAACTATTCTCAGAATGGCATGTGTCCATTATATAATTTAAAGTTCCTGCATTCTGGAATACGCAACAACATTGAGTGAATTACAGGCTCAAGTTATCCTGATCACTCCATTGTTTACATTTCAGCACACGATTCACATTCCCGTTACGTCATAGCTAAGCACGTGCTCATAGGTTGATAGAGGACCTAGTAGAATTGGGCCAAGATGGTTCATTCTGGGCTGTCCACAGTCTATCACACACAATTAATTACGGAACATTTTTAATTAACTTTTGAACATAGAATTTAGTTAAGGGGGAAGAACTTTATTCATCTATTATCATAATAATGAAATAATAATAGCAAGGTGAAACGGAAGGGAGACAATGCAGCTCAACTATATTTAAAATTGGAGTTGATGGTAGCGAGGTAACGTCCCAAGTGATATACTTCGACCAACACCTGCGGGTCATATTCTGCGTCTACAAATACTCAATGGTGGGCTAGTTGAATGAATGTCATGGATTTGTCAGTCAACCTGAGTCAAATTTTAAGATATAATTGAACGACAAATACCGCCGAGTCATGAGTCGGAAAGCTTGGACGAAGTATCGCTCGTGACATTACACCGCTATCAGGTTGAATTCGGAAGAAGATACTCCATCGCTCTACTTCAGCCCAAAATACAACCATTGCGTCATTGGTTACAATAAAAGACAACAGAGACATGGGAGCGACCGATAAAGGCTGCTTTCAATCAGCGGTCCGCTAAAGTATTCAACTCAGTATTAGATTGTAATTTGAAACCGTCTTTTGATGTGATAAAATTGCGGTTATGATATATTGAATTTTTATTTTACACACGGTTTCAATACGGTTTTTCTTTTCCAAACCTACTATAGTCAATATATTGAAATACCGCCCAGCCCTAAGCAAGACAAAACAAAATCGCTCACAAAGTCACTCAAATCGTGCCATTTCCAGCAGGGACCTTCATCTACAATGAAATGCATTATTAGGGAACAAATCAATACCTGAGAAATATATTACATATCCTGTTTTTTTCAATGTTATGTACTTCATGCATCAAAAAAAAGTTTCCAGATTTTGTACTGGTGGAATATGATCTCTACGGGCGTAGCTAGAGTAGAGATTCATGAAATTATCTAAAAAAAAAACAAACTACTCAATTATATAAAATATCTATTTCTTTTTGAACGTTTTCTGTTCGTCTGCTTGTTGAGCACTTTGAGTTTATAGCCTTGGTCACCATGGCTCTGCTTATAGCTGCTGTCCTATCAGGTCCAGTTATGGTCTTCATGTAGGCTGTAATACAATAACAAGAAGTCTGCTTTACTAGCAAGTTTAACAAAATAAATGGAAATTTTTTGGAAATTTAATTCTAATTAAAATTGTTTACTATTCATTGATTTGGCATAAAGGGGTACTGTATGCCATTTTCAATAAATTTCCGGTGATAACAACGATTTATTATCGATAATATATAGAAACATAAGTAATTTGAGTCGAAGATGTATTCTGTAAACGCTCAGGTTAATAGGCTATCTTAAAATTTAATAATTTAAAAGTTAATAATTTAATATAAATCGAATTTATGGCTGGAGCCATAAAATGGCGTAAATTAAAATACGAATTTCCGTGTACCAGACATAATCAAATTATAATTGAGGGATACTGGATTAGTAAACCCATTGCACACACGATCGTTTGAAACATGCTGATATGGGGAAAAACTCAAGCCACTCACTGACTAGTGACGATAAATGAGTATATGGGACTAGTATGCATATATAATATAACTTTTATTTGATACATTTGGTTGAAAACTGTACAAAAATTACTCGACAACAACAATTTGTATTTTTGCATTCCGGTAAATTTGCCATCCGTAACACTACTTCGTACTCAACAGTCTTTCAAATAATGGAAAAATTGTTATCTTATTCTCCGACTCAGAGACTATAGAAACCAACAACAACATTTGCGTACAGTATCCCTTTAACAAAGCAGTGCATTATATCAAATGAGATACCTGGGTAATAAAGGCTGGTTTCCCTCTAGTTTATGCCACTTTCAGTACACTATGAGTCACAAAATTCCCTTTTCAAGGGGGAATGAAATAATCAGCCAACATGGTCCATGTGTGGCAGATGTAAATGTCCTATAGGCATATTAAATGATTTGTACATGTACATCATTACTGTAAAGTAAAAGGATATTTATTTCATTTCCTCTGCATGGCCCATATATAACATGTACCAGAATTTTCTTTGGTATGAGTTCTTAATTACGGGTATGTTGCCGATCGGAGCTTCCCTGCAACTAAATTATAGCACCTTCCCTGGCAATTAACTTCAGTATTCACTCTTATATAGATAATGAATGGCTTGGAGTTGAATATGCCAAAATAGTGGTCCTCGAGGAGGAATAGTCCACGAGCCGCAGGCGAGTGGACTATTTCTCCTCGAGGACCACTATTTTGGCATAGTCAACGACAAGACATTCATTATTTATTATAAGGCTTTGGTGCCAATTCTCACACAATGTCTCTGTCTGACTGACTGTCTGATTTGTCACAATTTTATTTACCGTGAATATATTTTGGAAATAGGTATCAGATTTTACAATTTACGGCAATCTTTTGACGATGACAGGGGAGCATAAATATGTTATTAGTTACATCTAACAGCATCTCTTCATAATTATGCATTTATTCCTATAAATATGTCATTAGCAAAGACATTTTGGTGAAAGTTTAGAAGTTAACTTGCTTAACTTCGACTAAAACGGAAATAACGTCCACTTGCATTACAAAAATAGGAATTGGCCGCTTGCCAACTAAACGGACAAACAATTAACCCTTTGAGTGCCAGGTCGATTTTTGTATCAACCCATATACCCTGTGCCAATGCATTCTCTTATATATGCGAGTCGACCATAGGTCGCCTCGCATATATATAAGAGAATGCATTGGCCTAACAATTTATTTATTTTTTTATTTTATTTTTTACAATTTTTTACAATTTTAATAATTTATTCTTATATTCTTTAACAGACTTATTTTGTAGGTATAGGGCCGATGAGATCGGCCCCTGGCACTCAAAGTGTTAATTACACTGGATAGCAATGATCGGGCATTTGTAAGATCTTTACAATACGCCAATAAATCTAATAATCATATACCAACATTGCAACAATTATCTTACAAGTTATACTTTAACCCTTTACCCAACAGAACAGCCCTGTGCCAATGCATTCTCGCCATAGGTCGCCTCGCATATATAAGAGAACACATTAAAAATTATAAAATTGTTAAAGAATGTAAGAAAAAATGGTAAAAAGTGTTAAAAAAAGATTTTTTTTAGGCCAATGCATTCTCTTATATATGCGAGGCGACCTATGGCACAGGGCATAACTGTAACCATCACAATGTGGTCAATGAGCCGGTTCCAATGATATCCATATTTGTATGGTTTTATTGAGACAGACCCAAGATAATTTAGGCTGTTGCAGCTTTATTTGGCCGTTTTTGGCCGGTTTGTTGGGTAAAGGGTTAAGTTGACCATATTTTCAAGGCGGCAACCCGATTTGATTTCGCGATAATGAGTTTGTTACTATAACTAGAAAATAATAGTAGGCATGTAGGAATCATACTGGGGTACTATCGTAAAAAAGTATAGCAGTGTGCAGCCAATCAGAAAGCGAGAAAGTCACGTGAGATATAATATAGTATGATATTCCTTATGTAATAACAGATTTATGTTTATATTATTATTGATAATTATAACAATCATTGTTTTTAAAGATGGATTATCTCTATAAATGACAAATTTGATATCTGAATGGTTATAAAATAATAATGAATTGAGGACCCCTTTCCGGAAATGCTTCTATAAATTAATATTGATTTTATTTTGAATATTTTATTATGAAATGAGATGATTTATTGGGACACTTTATTGGCCTATTTTTAGAACAGACCATTCAGGTGAACATCTTGATGTTGTTATTTGCCTTTTTGTTATTGATGCTATTGCCCCTACAGGAAGAATTGCAAATGATGAAAATATTTTGCTATTAACCCTTTTATCACTGAAGGTTCCTGAAATTTTGCAAAAACGCTTAGCCAATGCATTCTCTTATATATGCGAGTTGCCCATAGGGTGACTTAAATATATGAGAATGCATTGGCCTAATAATATTTACCTTGATTTTGTAAGCCAGTGCATTCTCTTATATATATATGTGAGGCTCCCTATGTACACAATTGCCACCCGGTGATGTCAATAAAAAGTTATTAAATCTATTTTCTAAAGTTACTAACCATTGTTGCGTATTGCCACTCATGTTCTCTTCCCAATTCCTTCATTTGTAGAGACGTCCTGCAAAAAATTAAGATCCATCATCTTGTTTCTAAAACATTTCATCATAAATAGACTCAAGTTCTACCTGTAATTTAAAGATGGATTATGTCTTTTAATAACAAATTTTAAATAGTTGCGTGGGTATAAAATAATAAATATGAACTGAAGACCCCTGTCCCGACAGGCTTCTATCAATTAATATTGATTTTATTTCGGATATTTTAGAACGATATGAGACGATTAATTGGGACACATTATTTGTCTATTTTTAGATCGGACCATTCACGCATTAACATATAGCGATAAAGAGCATTAGCCTGTTCCTATAACTGCGTAACAAATGAAACAAGAGCATCGCTAGAGCGTGGCAAAATACGCCCTTTAGCTATTTAAAATAATACTTTGGGCTTACATTTGAAGAATATCTAATATACCCCTAATTTCAATGCCAAAATGCGGTCAAATTCTAAGTCGAAACTAGGCTGTAACTCATATGAAAATAATTAGACAGAACCTATATTCGAACTTTGTCTGTAGTTTTAGCTGGGAAATACACATACCAGCTTTGGTTCAGATCAAATAATCAAAACTGGAGTTATCGTTCGGAAACTGAAATGTTATGAAATTGGTCAAATTCTAAGTCGAATCAAAGGTCGGTAGACCTCATGTCCGCCTCTAAGTGTCGGCTTGATACGACCGTTGTTTGCGCATAAAAACCTGTCTTTAGTGCTAGTAAACCTACATACCAAATTTAATTTCATTCAGTACACATTTGCTAAAGTTATCATCCGGAAACATAAAATTGGCAAAAATTCTAAGTAAAAAAGGGAAAATTGGCGGACGGAACCCGAATTCGAACTTGACCTGTGTTTTGCTGGGAGAAAGACACATACCAACTTTGGTTCAGATCAAATAATCCAAACTGGAGTTATCGGTCGGAAACCAAAAATGTTAACAGACGGTCAAATTCTAAGTCAAAAAGGGGGCATAACTCTGGTGAAAATTGGCGGACGGAACCAGAATTCGAACTTGACCTGTCTTTTCTGCTAGTAAACCCCCATACCAAATTTAATTTAATTTGGTTCACTCTAACTAAAGTTATCCGGAAACCTCGGACGCACGGACAGACGGACGCACGCACAGGCTGATTATAATAGTCCTCCGAACCCGTTGGGTCGGCGGACAAAAAGGGCTGTAACTCACATTAATAAAACTGGACGGAACCCATATTCGAACTTGGCCTGTATCGTTAGCTGGGAAATACACATACCAAATTGGTTCAGATCAAATAATCCAAACTGAAGTTATCAGTCGGAAACCAAAAATGTTAACAGATGGTCAAATTCTAAGTCGAAAAGGGCCGTAACTCATGTAAAAATAACTGGATGGAACCCATATTCGAACTTGGCCTGTAGTTTTAGCTGGGAAATACACATACCAACTTTGGTTCAGATCAAATAATCCAAACTGGAGTTATCGGTCGGAAACCAAAAATATTAGCAGACGGTCAAATTCTAAGTCGAAAAGGGCCGTAACTCATGTAAAAATAATTGGACGGAACCCATATTCGAACTTGGCCTGTATCGTTAGCTGGGAAATACACAAACCAACTTTGGTTCAGATCCAAACTGGAGTTATCGATCGGAAACCAAAAATGTTAACGGACGGACCCACATTTTGCCCCTTATGTGTCTACAAACTTAAGTGGCTAGAAAAAATGGTGTGACCTATGTGACTACTTGTTTTTACGTGGCTTCAAAAGGGGTTCTCACGAAATGCTACTTGCGAGGCTGCAAATCAAGTGTCAATGTATTTCTGTGACTTAAGGTTGGCGCATGTGAAGTAGTCAGCAGATTGTATTTTTTCAACCCTTCATTCACAATTTAGAGAGTTCATTAAGAAATAAAGCGTGATTAAGAAAAATATTGTATATTTGTAAATAAGGTTGCTAATGTTGCTAGCCACTTAAGCCGTCCGTCCGTGTCCATAGAATACTGGTTGGACATCCATATTGATGGACAAATTGTTTCAATTTATTAAAGGACAATTTTTTCAAGTGACTTTCTCAGGCCACTTAGATCACATTTCAGCTGTCAAATGAGGTTGCTTATGTGACTAGCCACATAAGCAATCATTTGAGTTCAAATGGTATTTGAATGGCTTCGAAGACACATAAGTGGCATTTTGTGGCAACGGACAGACGGATAACATAATACTCTCCCCTGCCTAATAATAGTGATGGCCAAATAATAGTGATGGTGCACATTTTCGGGTGTTATTAATAATAGTGATGGTGCCAAATAATAGTGATGGCGCACAATGATGGCATTTTACCATATTTCTACTATAAATGAAGCAGAATGTAGGCCTTAATTAATTTGGCATTGTTGGGCAAGTTCCCATGCATGCAAGTTGTTCTCATTGGCTCCTTTAATAATGACAGTAAGTAATTTGGTAACAGTACCAGTCTGAGTAAGGTAAAGTACTGTGGTGATTGTAGCCAGGTTGGGTGGAAGCAGGCACGGCTTTCTCAAAATCACAGCGAGGCTGCCAAGGAGGCCTCGCTAAATAATTTGCGAGGCTGCCTCACCTTTTTTGGGGCTGATTTTTTATAAACTCTAAAGATAGCCTTAAATTGGCTATTTTGACTAATTTGCTTTACTTCAATACCTTAGTGCTTATTTTGCAGGTTCTGATATTATAAGTTATGCTTAATATATTAAATATAATTCATAAATTGATATTTTTACACTGTTTGACAATAGGTGAACTTTGATACTAATAGACTACTAACTAGACTAACTGACCCAGTGTTATTATTAGAAGCTCAACTTTACTATAAAAATAGTTGAACAATGATCAATCCATATTATGAGTGAGTAATTAATTCAGTTAGTTAGGTATATAGAATCTCATATAAAAGACAAACACAATGACTTGATGCATCATTCATGTTTGTTTTTTCTATGTGACACAATGTAACTAACCAACTGTTGTATAACAACAGCTGTAATATGTATGTGCGCAATTAATTAAACCCATGTATTGATCATGTCTAGAGATGATATGGGACTACTGTATGTTTAAATATTTCAGGATCATTCAAGTGATGGAAGAGAGAACAAATGCTTTATTAAAACAAGTAACATTGTAACAAGAACTATAATTTCAAGATTAACAAAAAGAAAACTTAATCAAATAATAATGTATTCATTTATAAGTTTTAACCATGTGCATATATTATTAATTAATACATTTATGTAAACTTCATTAAACTTATTTAATTAATGTTGACTAGTTGATCCGATTAAAGTGATTATGTGTGTTGCATCATCCATCAATATTTCGCTCGAGATGTAAATTAGAGTTATCTTTCTTATGTCGCACATCGGCTATTTAAAATCCGACATAAAACTTAAATCCGACATAAAACGTAAGTTGTGGTTAATAATGTGGAACTGTTGCCAAGTCATCGCATTCATAATTAAACTGTGCTTTGAATACACGGACATGTTATTGTATTGCTTTATTGCATAGATTTAAATACATGTTCCTGTGTACACACAGAAGCTACTGCGGTGTCGTAACTTTCCATTTATAGCCAAAACCAGTCACGCATGTGTGCACACGACTCACAGCTTCTGTGTCTTCATGATAGCGCATAATTGGGTCACGATAACAGTATTGTTTGGAGAAGTCGGCCACGTCAAGTTAAATTAGTTCATCAGTTGTCACTCAGATTAGTTTCACTGATTATTTTATAATATAAGCCTGGTGATGTGATTTTAGCATTAAGTCCCGTTTTGATAGTAGAAGTCGGTTCCGTCCCAACGATAATTAGTTGTCACTGTGTGATTATAAGCTTTGATGAGTTGTAATTAACTGCGATAATCCGTCTGTTTATACACGGACATCATGATCTAGAGGCCTAAATCCTGTTAGGAATGAGATTCTCCCACATTCCTGTCAACTTGTCAAGTGCACTTCTATTTTTTTTAGTGAGCTGCACGTTTTTTCTAACTTTTTGACTGAAAATTCCGCGACTTTGCAAGAACTTTAAATAATCGTGATGGCGCCTAATAATCGTGATGCTGTCGTATTTTTCTTTAAATAAATAAACGTGACGTCACGTTTATTTGGCAGGAGAGAGTACGACCTTTTTTCAAAAAGTGCGTATAAAAATGTCCCAGATTGATTGACTGTATAGTTTTATTCCATAGTTATAAAGCGACAATGAAGGGCCATTAACCCTACAAGAATTAACAGACGCGCTGAGGAAAACCAAAAATAATAAAAGCCCAGGGCCTTCAGGATACACATGTGAATTTTACAAATTCTTTTGGTCTGACTTTGGCCCCCTTTTAACACAGTCGCTAAATGAATCATTTTCAACGGGGGAACTGTCAATCACACAAAAGCAAGGAATTATAATAATGATCCCTAAAAAGGACAGAAATAGGCAGATGTTAAAAAACTGGCGTCCGATTACCCTTTTGAATACATCTTACAAACTAGCCTCGTCATATATAGCGGACAGACTAAAACGTGTACTCCCATCGATAATCAACCCTGATCAAACCGGGTTTTTATCTGGTAGATATATAGGTGACAACACCCGACTAATATACGACATAATTCACAGGACAAAACAAGAAAATAAATCTGGCCTACTACTTCTTATCGATTTTGAAAAAGCATTTGACATTGTTTCATGGTCATTTATAAGAAAATGTCTTGACCTTTTTAATTTCGGAGATTCTGTAAAGAAATGGCTATCAATTTTGTATGAGAATGCCAGCTCATCTATTCTGATTAATGGTCATATTTCTCAGAGCTTCATGCTAGGTAGAGGCTGCCGCCAGGGTGACCCAATATCACCGTATATCTTTCTCCTCTGTGCTGAAGTTTTGGCGCTGATGATATGCCAAAACAATACAATTAAAGGGATATTACTCGGTGGTTCAGAGTACAAAATAACACAATATGCGGACGACACGACGCTCATTCTTGATGGTTCTGAAAATAGTCTACGCGAATCGTACTTAACACTGGACGAATTTGCTCGGGTATCGGGTCTGCGCATAAATCCTGAAAAGTGTCAAGCATCATGGATAGGGATAGGGTCACATACTAAAATAAGACAAGTTCTTAAGGAATTAAACCTGTCTACTGTAAACACTTTTAATTTTCTAGGGATACATTTCGACACTAATTTAACAAACATGAATATAAACTACAATTATAAACTCGAAGATATAGAAAAGATCACAAAAATTTGGAAACACAGACTCCTGACCCCGTTAGGTAGAATAACAGTCGTCAAATCCCTTATCTTACCAAAATTGACACACCTATTTATAACCCTCCCAAGTCCAGATAAAGCATTTTTGAAGACCATAAATACCATTCTATATAATTTCATCTGGAATTCCAAACGCGATAGAATAAAAAGAAAACAATTATGTACCGAATATATGTACGGAGGTTTGAAGATGATTAATGTTGAAAACTTTGATAGCGCCATGAAAATTAGCTGGATTAGACGCTTGGTTTGCAAACAATCGAAATGGGCCTCACTATGCAATGGCAATTCTTTTTTAAAAGACCCACTCTTTCTCACTTATCACCCAAATTATATTGTAAAGCAAACAGACAAGTTCGCAAATCCATTCTGGAGAGATGTTTTCTCAGCATGGTGTAAATTTATGCGATTAAATAATTCAAATAATAGTATTATGGCCTCAACTGTATGGAATAATCCGAAAATAAAAATCGGAGGTTCGTCGATCAACTTTAAATCATGGAGAGATGCCGGAATATATTTTATAAATGATCTATTCCAATCAGATAATACATTCCATACCCCATGCACACTTTATGCAACTTTCAACATCCGCGTTGATTTCATAACAATCAACAGCATGAAGCGTCAGATTATGTCATTGGCAAGTTCTCTTAACCAACCCTTAATCCGTATACCCTACCCATGTATACCAAACAATCTCATTCCGATACTCCATTGTGTAAAAGGCTGTCAATTATTTTATAAAATTCTATCAAATGAGAAAACCATGCCGAATGCATGTCAAAAATGGGAATCCAAATTTGGCGAGAAAATAGAAAATTGGGAAGAATATTTGAGCATGCCCTTTAAAACGACAACGGATACGAAATTACAGTGGCTCCAATTCAGAATAAACACACGAATTATTAGTACCAATAAATTTCTGAAGGTGGCTAACCTTCGAGTCGACGATTTTTGCAATCGTTGTCATAGCGTACAGGAAACCATTTCTCACATTTTCTGGGACTGTCCCCACGTCAAAACCTTTATGATAGAAATTAAAACATTGGCAAGAAACAACCAATTTCCCATTGATCTAACAAAAAAGAATATAATTATTGGCATAGATCATGAATACAAAAAGTAATCTGTTCCTACTGGTGCTGAAACAATATATATATAGAACAAAATTCACGCCCACACAACTATCACTTCGACCGTTCCTTTGTGATCTTCAATTTAGGTATGAATGCGAGAGATACAACGCAAAATGTAACATGAACTATGAATTCGATAACCAATGGCTGACACTTCGAAATGCCTTAAAAATTAAATAATAGTGTAATTGAAAACAAGATTTTTCAGGCACAAAGTACACCCCGAGCTTAACAATGACTGGACAACACACAAAAGAAATCAATTACCTGGTACCCGAGCGGAAGACACTTATACAATATCTGTACAATTTCAGTACACCGATCATTTTTACTTTCCAATCATATTCCCCGAGAACGTCAATAGATATGCCGGTTTGCTTAACAATACCACAATTTTTGTTCAGCTACAGTCCGAAACATCAAGAGAGCGTTGTGTATTTTCCCCCGAGTGCTGTCGAACCAATAATTACAACAACTACAATATTTGCAATACAATTGAAATATGTTAGATTGTCTATTTATATTGTTTTTTTGGTAAATTCAGAATGTAAAAATATTTAAAACTGCACATAGTGTTTGGAACTTTGATTATACAAACTTTAAATACTACATGTAACCAAATATTTTGAAGAAAAACAAAACAAAACAAAACAAAAAACAAAAAATTATGTTATCAGCATGGTTGTAGCAAATAGAGCCAATTTTCTGGAGAAAAATAAATTATACCAGCGTAGCCTAAAATTCACTTTTAACCTGAACACTCTTTGTTAAAATTATCCAAACACACTGTGTGCCTTTAAATATTTTAGAATTATATGTAAGAAAGTAGGCCAGGGCATGGTAGAGTCTCACTCTTTCAAGCCTTGGATTGAGAGAATGAATGTCTGTGAATTTGTGTCTTTCTTCCTTTGTCATTCTTTCTGCTAAATAAAAAAAATAAATAAATAAATAAAAATAAAGCGACAATGAGTCTAATTAGCATTTATGTATGACAAAATTACCAATCAAATTTCTGGTCTCTGTTAACAGTAACCACTATTGTTTGTTAAGTGAATAACCACACCTTTTTAGATCAAAATATATTCAAAATAAAATGAATATTAATCAATAGAAGCATTTTCGGACGTAGGAGTCTTCATATCTAATATTTCGTACTCCGGTAACTATATAATACATGTTTACAAAGAGTAATCCACCTTTAACAAATTTATAAATGTTATACATGTAAAAGTATCATGGTCTATGTGTATGTTAAAGTATCATGGTCTATGTGTATGTTAAAGTATAATTTGTATGACTGTGTATGAAATATAGCAAAGTGCATCGAGGCTCTATTTCAAACTGAGTGAACCCAAATCATACACTTCGGCCACTTAATAGAGATACAGTAATGACATAATTTATCGACTGCTTAACAACAGCAGAATTATGGGTAACTTTTCAGGATTTAGTCAGAAATATGGCTTGTTGCCATTCATCGGAAAGCTCTCCCTGGTTAAGCATTTGATTAATTAGGGCATTTACTGTACACCCATTAATACTGTGTGGAATCAATGCTAACAAAATGGTTGAGTTACTTGCCACGAGTGATAATTAATCCAGATACATTAGTTCCCATTCTGATATCTGCCCAAAATCCCCAATGCAAGAAATCTTGCTGCAGGACAGCCAAGTTTATTCGAGAAAAAGGGGTTTTCGGAGAAATTTAAATTTGAGTAATAGAGGGATGAAATACAGTGTTTTAATAGGGGAATGTTTAAGTGAAATAGATTTTACTGTAATATTAATTTTTGTGCTCACCTGTCTATTTTCACTTTCTGTATTTTCTTGTTCATGTTAAGTCATGGAGTGAATTTGACTGTTTTGGCAGTGAAGATTCTGCTGGAGGTGTTGCTTCTCCTGGCAGTTGATAATAAATCAAAAAGATAGATAAATAGATAGATAAAATGATAGATAGATATTTTGAAAGTGTGGAGAGCGCGGGCACAGGTCGGAATCCGATTTCTTATGTAATTATTTCTATGGAACTAGCTAAATTTTGTTAGGTTGTGTCGGAAATTGACATAAATTTTGTTAGGTTGTGTCAGAAATTGACATGGAATAATTTGTTGAGCATTGTTGCCATTCAAAGATGGAACTAGCTAAATTTGTTTGGGTTGTGTCGGAAATTGACATAAAATATTGTGTCGAGCACAAACAAAGGATAATGGTGTTGACATAGCTAAAATCTAATTAAACTGCGTGTTAATCAAGGTCTGAGTCTAGATCGAACGAGCAAATCTCTCAAACTGGGATTTTTCTTGTAGGCAATAATCACCGGTTTGTCGAGAGGCTCGGTCAATTTAGTGTTTAATAATGCAAAGTTTTTTCTGAAAATGCTTGCGATTTCAACATTTCTACGATTGTAGATCAGAGGAAAGCACAAGAAATTTCGAGAAACACCTTTGTAGTCAATGTTAAGTCCGAACGGAAGATATGTTTTAAGTACGCCCATCCAATGATTTTCGCGTTCTAGGCGTATTGAATCGGTTTGGTCTTCCTCGGCTAGAATTGGTGTCTGTTCTATTGGCTGAAAGCTGAAATGGGATTTAATGTTATGATTAGATGAGTTGAAATGATCTGAAATTTGCGTGTCAAGTTCTTGGCGGACACTGGAAAGATGATTAGACATTCTAACTGTGAGAGCGGTTTTTGTTTGTCCAACATATTGTATACAGCACCTTTTGCATGTGATTAAGTAAATTACGTTTTTAGAATCACAATTAAGTTTGCTCTGCATTTGATACGATATGCGTGTTTGTTCGCTGGTGAAAGTGTTACCAGTATTGAGATATTCCAATGTATTGATGTAACATCGTTTTCTGTGACAAAATGAGGCTAAACCATTACCCAACACCGGCCGATTGTGCCGTATCCTTGTTGGCTCAGTCGATGTTGGGTCATGGCGTAACGATTCCAATTCTCTGAGAGTTTCGGACTTTACTTGGCGCAGTAATCTACTAGAGTAGCCGCGCGGTCGTAAAGCCTGGAACAGCACCGAACAAGCTTGATTTAGGTCGCTTCTGTTCGTGCAGTTCCGGTGATATCGAATGATTTGAGATTTAATCAATCCATTGAAAAGTTTTGGCGGATGGAAAGATTTACGATGAAGTAGCTGGTGAGAATCCGTTGGTTTTGTAAAAAGTTTTGTATCTAAAATGTTGCATGATGTAAATTGTGGGCCCTTAAATATTGTTAAATCAAGGAAATCAATGCTGGTTTGCGATATTGATTCTTTGAGTTTGATTGAATCGTCATGACTGTTCAAGATGTCCAAGAACACCCTAAACTCATCCAGACCACGAGTCCAAATGATAAATATGTCGTCCAAGAATCTATAATAGGCTAATGGTTGTTTATCAGATTTGGCTAGGGCGCCTTTCTCCTACTCTGCAACAAAAATTGAGGCAAAATTAGGACTAAACTTCTTGCCCATACTGCAGCCGGAGACCTGTAAATAATATCGTCCATTAAATTCAAAGTCATTCCCTTTAAGAGAAAGTTCTAATAATTGAAGTAGTTCATCTCCAGGTCTATGAGGATCATGGTGGAAATCAAATGCATTCTTAATTGACTTTAATCCGGCATCGATTCCAATATTTGTATACATAGATTCCACGTCGAGACTAATTAGGTAAGCAGAAGATGGGACTTCAATTTTCGACAATTTAATGAGGAAGTCCTCCGGGTCTTTTAGATAGCTCGGATGGCGGGTAGCAATTGGTTTCAAATAGAAATCAATCAACTCCGAAATGTGGTACGACTCCGAGCCCACGTCGCTGATGATGGGGCGACCGGGTGGTGTGTATGGATTAGTCCAACAGCTCAAAGGTTTATGTATTTTAGGTAGCAAATAAAATGTCCTATTATTGGATTCAGGTTTTGCAATTAGATACTGAACATGTTTTTTCTTTAAAACGTCCTGGTCCAGCAAGCTTTTGAGAATGAGATTGAATTTTAAAACATTGGATTTCCAAATTGGCTCATCCAATGGTTTGTAATATTTAGTGTTGCTTAATTGGCGCGTCGCTTCTAGAATGTAATTTTCTTTAGACATGATGACGAGCGAGCTGCCTTTGTCACAAGGTTTGATTACAATGTTTTTATTGCTGCGAAGAGTTTTTAGTGCAGTTCTTTCAACTTTAGTGAGGTTATCCTCGTTGTGAAATTTTGGTAAATTTGTGATGTCGGTTTTGACTAAGCCAGCGACCTCGGGAATGGAGTTGTCAATCTGGCGATCAGAGGGGGTCCACATCGAAGGTTCTTTAAATTGATCTTTTAAACCTGTCGAATTGCGAAAGAAATCAGCCATAGCTGTTACTTCCCTAAATTGCATGCTTGCTGGACCGCCGTTTTTCTGGTAAAACCAATGTTCCATCCTCCGTCTCAACAACATGTGGTGTTTCTTTGAGATCGGGTGGGGTAGGAACAAAGGTTAGACCATACCTAAGTATTGATTTCTCACCAGCGCTCAGGGAAAGATCGGGTACAAGATTGACTATCTCGGTGCCGAGACCGACTCTTTCCGCATGGCTGATGCCCTTCTGAGGAATTAGTTTAAATGACCTTTAAAGATGTTGCTCCAGCCTTGGTAGATTTTCGCCGCCGTCTGTGATGTCCAGTGGATGTTGTCGTTTTCGACGTGAAAATCGCGGTCTGGTATTGCCTGGATAACCTTGAGGTTCTGTGTGTGACGAGCTTGGCTGTTGATGGCACGCAGAACTTCCTGGTCCCTAGAATCTAAACTAGATGAGATATTGATTTCCTGAAAATGAAGTGTGGCGTTAGGGAATACTTTACGGAAATTACAAACCATGTTGGTTACCCTGTTCTTAGCTGTGGTGCCGGCTGTTTTGTCTTTGTCGTTGTCTGTCTTCCAGTCCTCTCTGTTGTTGATGCCAATGCTGATTATGACGTGCCGAGGTGTCTTCTCTGGCTCCGACTTCAGTTTGTGAGCGATGTTGCCGAAATGACCTAAATTGCCACCTGGGTAACAAGCAATAGTAACATTTTTGGGAGGATCGATATCGATCCGGGACACATTAGAAGAGCCTAAAATAACAACTCTGTTTTTGATCTGTTTAGGGAAGGACCAATCCTTCTTAGGGCCAGTTTGACGAAATTTATAAAATTTTGATACCTTAGGTGATGATGACAATACCTCGGCATACGATGGTGATGATGTTGAAATCGTTGCGAGGTCATTGAAGCGATGGAACCAACAGGCGAAGTAGGACTGGAAGAGACGTGCTTCGGTGGTGTAGTTTTCTTGGCTGGTGAATTGCGAAGTGGCGTGTTCGGTGGAGTGGATTTGCGTGACGTAGCAGTTGCAGATGTTCGTGTGCGTGGTTTTGGTGCAGGTCGCTGTGGCTGTGGTGTAGATTTGACGCGTTTTGGCGTTGACATCAGAGACGGTGACGTTGTCTGATCACTGGCTGGACCATCCTGGAATTGAAGCTGGCGAGCGGTTAGTGGGGGAGGGGAGGGTGACCGAGCACGTTTCGTGTGAGTTTGGACGCCAACTCGTGAACCTACCGAAGACTGAAGCTTACTGATGATACTCAAGAACTTTGTTTTAGTTTCGTTAGTTAATTTGGTGCCAAAATTCTTCAGTCCCCATTTTAATGCCGTGTCTCGTGCTCGGTCGAAGTCAAGGGTTTTAGAAGAGAGTGCCGAAAGAACCTTGACTTCAATTTCTGATTCAGTTTTTAAATAATACTTGACCAAAGTTTTCATGGAGGATAAGCCCCACTCAAATGCGTCCGCTTTAAGCGAATTGAAGACCTCCTCACAGGGGAGTACTGGTCGGAAGGTCCTCGTTCGCCCTGACTCTGTGATGGATGAAAAGCCTTTCGGCAGGACCTTCTTCGCCAAACGGTCCTGTAAGAAATTAATGTGATGCCATAGCTGTAGGAGCTTGTACATCAGTTTCACAAGGTTAGAATGGTCTAAATATGCCTGGTCTTTTTGCCGCTCTGGGCGGTTAGTTTTTCCACGTTTAGGTTGTTTTGTTTGAGTCATTTTGATCCAGGACTTGAATTTTGGCTGTGAATAAAGGTAATGATTAGTAACATATAATACACAAAGAACGGAACGCGAAGATATAAAATGAAAAAAGTACTTAGGAGCGCACTGTCAAGTTGCCTCAACGTTTCGGTAAAACGATAGAGATAGATAAAAAGATAGATAGATAGATAAATAGATAGATAAATAGATAGATAGATAAAAAGATAGATAGATAAATAGATAGATAAAAAGATAGATAAATAGATAGATAGATAAATAGATAGATAGATAAAAAGATAGAGCTAGATAAAAAGATAGATAGATAGATAAATAGATAAATAGATAGATAAAAAGATAGATAAATAGATAGATAAATAAAAAGATAGAGATAGATAAAAATATAGATAAATAGATAAATAGATAGATAAAAAGATAGATAGATTTTCAGGATTTTATTGCCATCTATCTAACACATACAATACTATTTACTTCAACTTACTTCTTGATTTATTTTACTTCATGTCATTAGAGGCAACGCATGAGAATAATCCACCAAGTTAATTGTTAAAAGAGCATACCACATATGCAACTTAATCTTGAAAGCAAATGAGCACAGCCCCCAACCCCTTATTTAAATTTCGGATTTATATTTATAATGATGTTACCATGTTAGCACATGTGTCAATATACTTTGTGAACACATGGCTATGTTTTTGTATCTTAAAGGTGGATTATCTCTTTAAATAACAAATTTTAAATAGTTGCGTGGGTATAAAATAATAGATATGAACTGAAGACCCCTGTCCGGAAAAGCTTCTATCAATTAATATTGATTTTATTTCGAATATTAAATCGGGACCATTTTGTTGCTATTTTTAGAACAGACCATTCGGATGATACCATATTGCGATATAGAGCACTGAGCTGTTACTATGGCTACGCACCGAAAGTCAAATGTCCCAGATTGATTGTTTGTATTGTTTTGTTCCACAGATATAAGCGATAATGAGTATAATTAACATTTATTTGTGACAAAATTGTACAATAAAATTTCTGGTAACCACTATTGTTCGTTAGCTGAACAAACACACCCTTTTGGACCATAAAATATTCAAAATAAAATTAATATTAATCGATAGAAGCACTTCCGGACAGGAGTCTTCGATTCAAATCTAATATTTTATACCCCAGTAACTATATAATACATGTTTACAAAGAGATAATCCACCTTTAAGTTATTATGTAAATATAGATATTAAAATTTAAAAAAAAATCGAAAATTGATCATGATTTTCCTCAGAGCTAAAGGCTAAAATGATTTTCTAATAATGATACTCATGTATTTTCGGTTTGCATGTAAAATGTTCTGTCACTGGAAGGAAGCCGCTGATTTAACTCTGTCTTCACATAAACTAACTCATTCTTCAGAGACTACAAAAAAAAAATTAGACTGTATCTCAACTTGATATTATTATTTGGATTCTGATAAAACTAACGCAAATACAGATTTAGTAATGTGCAGAGAACCAGAAGATCCATCTCAGACTAATATCTCGTACAGTCAATGGAGTGATTAGTAATGTGGAAAGTTGAAGGCCTATTTATGGAAGGAGTAAAATCCAAAATGGCCACTGGCAGCCATGTTTTTCTGCCAAATGACCCCAAAAAGAATCACTCCCATCTACATGTCATTGTTAACATCCATGACAAATTTCATGATGATCGAACCAAAGAGACGACTTGTAGTCCGTGCCAAAGAATTAGTCATGCAAAGAGTAAAATCCAAGATGGCTGCTGGCAGACATGTTTTTTGGCCGAACAACCCCAAAATGACTCGTTCCCATCTACATGTCAATGTCAACAGCTGTTAAGAATTTTATAATGATCCGACCAAAAGGTAGGACCTGTAGCCTATGCCAAAGGATTTAGTCATGCAAAGAGTAATATCCAAGATGGCTGCTGGCGGCTATGTTTTTTGGACGAACGACCCCAAGATGACTCGTTCCCATCTACATGTCAATATTAACATCCATGACAAATTTCTTGATGGTCAGACAAGCAGTACGACCTCTAGCCCGTGTCACTGGATTGAATTTTGAAATCCAAGATGGCCACTGGCAGCTATGTTTTTTTGCCGAATGATCCCAAAATGACTCGTTCCCATTTACATGTAAATGTCAACATCCATGACATATTTCATCAAGATCAGACCAACAGTACGACCTGTAGCCTGTGCCAAAGGAAATTGTTGACGGACACAGGTATGCACACACTGATGACGGACGCCAACCCATGGCAATAGCTCAAACTTACAAAGTAAGTTGAGCTAATAATGGCTACCAGCAGCCATGTTTTTCATCTAAAATAACATTTTTAACATGTTTTTTTATTTTAAAAACAAATTTAACTAAAACATTTTAAAATTTTATAAGTCCCATCTAGAGGTCGCCTTGAAGTTTCAAATTTGGTGATGATCGGATGAGGGCTGTGGCCTGTTGGGTGAGCCGAAGGATTTAGTGATGTAAAGAAAAAACTTGAAGTTGGCTGCAGTGGCTATGTTTTTCACAAAAACATTTATAAATTTGATAGGCACTATCTTGGTCAACCCAGGCAGAAATTGTTGGCATCCCCACAGACGCCGACTGTTGGCAATAGCTCACCTTCAATTTGTCAAAAAGATTTTATTAAATGGTATGTATAGGCACAATTTAAAAAAAAATCATTGAATGTGTATATATATATATATATATATATATATATAAGGTGAGAAATACCTACCCCTCACTACCTGTGCACCAAAGTCCGTTCCAACGTTGCACCTGACATCGCATATCAGAGTTACCATTCGTGATATTCACACAGAGATCATTGAGGGTCAAATTTGATGTAGTGTTAACCCTTTACCCAACAGAAGGGCCCTGTGCCAATGCATTCTCTTATATATGCGAGTCGACCATAGGTCGCCTCGCATATATAAGAGAATGCATTGGCTTAACACATTAAAAATTATAAAATTGTTAAAGAATGCAAGAAATGAAAGTGTCAATGACACTGTAGCTCAACTTGGAAAGGGAATAATTTAATGTATTACAGTCAATGGAGCCATTAGGAATGTGGAAAGTTGAATATCTAATACATGTTTATAGACATGAAGAGAAAAGTAAAATCCAAGATGGCTGCTGACGGCCTTGTTTTCGGCCGAATGACCCCAAAATGAGTCGTTCCCATCTACATGTCATCGTTAACATCAATGACAAATTTTATGACGATCAGACTAAAGGTATGACATGTAGCCCGTGCTAAAGAATTTAGCCATACAAAGAGTAAAATCCAAGATGGCTGCTGGCGGCCATGTTTTCGGCCGATTGACCCCAAAATGAGTCGTTCCCATCTACATGTCATCGTTAACATCCATGACAAATTTTATGATGATCAGACTAAAGGTACGACCTGTAGCCCATGCTAAAGAATTTAGTCATACAAAGAGTAAAATCCAAGATGGCTGCTGGCGGCCATGTTTTTGGGCCGAATGACCCCAAAATTACTCGTTCTCATCTACATGTCAATATTATCATCCATGACAAATTTCATGATCATCAGACGAACAGTACGACCTGTGGCCCGTGCTAATGGATTAAATTTTTAAATCCAAGATGGCCGCTGGCGGCCATGTTTTTTGTCTGAATGACCCCAAAATGACTTTTTCAACAACCATGACAAATTTTATGATGATCAGACTAAAGGTACGACCTGTAGCCCATGCTAAAGGATTTAGCCATACAAAGAGTAAAATCCAAGATGGCTACTGGTGGCCATGTTTTTCATCCGAATGACCTCAAAATGACTCGTTCCCATCTACATGTCATTATTAACATTCATGACAAATTTCATGATGATCAGACTAAAGGTACAACCTGTAGCCCGTGCTAAAGGATTTAGTCATACAAAGAGTAAAATCCAAGATGGCTGCTGGCGACCAGGTTTTTTGGCCGAATGACCCCAAAATTACTCGTTCCCATCTACATGTCATCGTTAACATCAATGACAAATTTTATGACGATCAGACTAAAGGTATGACATGTAGCCCGTGCTAAAGAATTTAGCCATACAAAGAGTAAAATCCAAGATGGCTGCTGGCGGCCATGTTTTCGGCCGATTGACCCCAAAATGAGTCGTTCCCATCTACATGTCATCGTTAACATCCATGACAAATTTTATGATGATCAGACTAAAGGTACGACCTGTAGCCCATGCTAAAGAATTTAGTCATACAAAGAGTAAAATCCAAGATGGCTGCTGGCGGCCATGTTTTTGGGCCGAATGACCCCAAAATTACTCGTTCTCATCTACATGTCAATATTATCATCCATGACAAATTTCATGATCATCAGACGAACAGTACGACCTGTGGCCCGTGCTAATGGATTAAATTTTTAAATCCAAGATGGCCGCTGGCGGCCATGTTTTTTGTCTGAATGACCCCAAAATGACTTTTTCAACAACCATGACAAATTTTATGATGATCAGACTAAAGGTACGACCTGTAGCCCATGCTAAAGGATTTAGCCATACAAAGAGTAAAATCCAAGATGGCTACTGGTGGCCATGTTTTTCATCCGAATGACCTCAAAATGACTCGTTCCCATCTACATGTCATTATTAACATTCATGACAAATTTCATGATGATCAGACTAAAGGTACAACCTGTAGCCCGTGCTAAAGGATTTAGTCATACAAAGAGTAAAATCCAAGATGGCTGCTGGCGACCAGGTTTTTTGGCCGAATGACCCCAAAATTACTCGTTCCCATCTACATGTCATTGTTAACATCCATGACACATTTTATGATGATCAGACTAAAGGTACGACCTGCAGCCCGTGCTAAAGAATTTAGTCATACAAAGAGTAAAATCCAAGATGGCTGCTGGCGGCCATGTTTTTTGACCGAATGACCCCAAAATTACTCGTTCCCATCTACATATCAATATTATCATCCATGACAAATTTCATGATGATCAGAAGAACAGTACGACCTGTGGCCCGTGCTAATGGATTAAATTTATAAATCCAATATGGCCGCTGCGGCCATGTTTTTTGTCCGAATGACCCCAAAATGACTCGTTCCCATCTACATTCCAATTTCAACAACCATGACAAATTTTATGATGATCAGACTAAAGGTACGACCTGTAGCCTGTGCTAAAGGATTTAGTCATACAAAGAGTAAAATCCAAGATGGCTGCTGGCGGCCATGTTTTTTGGCCGAATGACCCCAAAATGACTAGTTCCCATTTACATGTCATTGTTAACATCCATGACACATTTTATGATGATCAGACAAAATGTACGACCTGCAGCCCGTGCTAAAGAATTTAGTTATACAAAGAGTAAAATCCAAGATGGCTGCTGGCGGCCATGTTTTTTGGCCGAATGACCCCAAAATTACTCGTTCCCATCTACATGTCATTATTAACATTCATGACACATTTCATGATGATCAGACTAAAGGTACAACCTGTAGCCCGTGCTAAAGGATTTAGTCATACAAAGAGTAACATCCAAGATGGCTGCAGGCGTCCAGGTTTTGTGGCCGAATGACCCCAAAATTACTCGTTCCCATCTACATGTCAATATTATCATCCATGACAAATTTCATGATGATCACAAGAACAGTACGACCTGTGGCCCGTGCTAATGGATTAAATTTTTAAACCCAATATGGCCGCTGGCAGCCATGTTTTTTGTCCGAATGACCCCAAAATGACTCGTTCCCATCTACATTCCAATTTCAACAACCATGACAAATTTTATGATGATCAGACTAAAGGTACGACCTGTAGCCCGTGCTAAAGGATTTAGTCATACAAAGAGTAAAATCCAAGATGGCTGCTGGCAGCCATGTTTTTTGGCCGAATGACCCCAAAATGACTTGTTCCCATCTACATGTCATTATTAACATTCATGACAAATTTTATGATGATCAGACTAAAAGTAGGACCTGTAGCCCGTGCTCAAGGATTTAGTCATACAAAGAGTAAAATCCAAGATGGCTGCTGGCGACCATGTTTTTTAGCCGAATGACCCCAAAATTACTCGTTCCCATCTACATGTCATTGTTAATATCCATGACAAATTTTATGATGATCAGACTAAAGGTACGACCTGCAGCCCGTGCTAAAGAATTTAGTCATACAAAGAGTAAAATCGAAGATGGCTGCTGGCGACCATGTTTATTGGCCGAATGACCCCAAAATTACTCGTTCCCATCTACATGTCAATATTATCATCCATGACAAATTTCATGGTGATCAGACGAACAGTACGACCTGTGGCCCGTGCTAATGGATTAAATTTTGAAATCCAAGATGGCTGCTGGCGGCCATGTTTTTTGTCCGAATGACCTCAAAATGACTCGTTCCCATCTACATTCCAATTTCAACAGCCATGACAAATTTTATAATGATCAGATTAAAGGTACGACCTGTAGCCCGTGCTAAAGGATTTAGTCATACAAAGAGTAAAATACAAGATGGCTGCTGGCGGCCATGTTTTTTGGCGAATGACCCCAAAATGACTCGTTCCCATCTACATGTCATTATTAACATTCTTGACAAAATTTATGATGATCAGACTAAAATTACGACCTGTAGCCCGTGCTAAAGAATTTAGTCATACAAAGAGTAAAATCTAAGATGGCTGCTGGCGGCCATGTTTTTGGGCCGAATGACCCCAAAATTACTCGTTCCCATCTACATGTCAATATTAACATCCATGACAAATTTCATGAAGATCAGACAAACAGTACGGCCTGTAGCCCGTGCTAATGGATTGAATTTTGAAATCCAATATGGCCACTGGCGGCCATGTTTTTTTTCCGAATGACCCCAAAATTAATTATTCTGGTCTAAATGTTGATGTCAACAGCTATGACAAATTTCATAATGATCCGACGAAAGGTACGACCTGTAGCCTGCATTGTTGACGCCTTACGTACACACGCACACACACACACACGGACGACGGACGACAAAGCCATGGCAATAGCTCAAACTTTACAAAGTAAAGTTGAGCTAAAAATGGTTAAAAATGTAAAAAAAAAGAGAGTTTTTTTTAGGCCAATGCATTCTCTTATATATGCGAGGCGACCTATGGTCGACTCGCATATATAAGAGAATGCATTGGCACAGGGCATAACTGTAACTATCACAATGTTGTCAAGGAGACGGTTCCAATGATATCCATATTTGTATGGTTCTATTGAGACAGACCGAAGATATTTTAGGCTGTTGAAGCTTTATTTGGCCGGTTTTTGCCGTTTTGTTGGGTAAAGGGTTAATTCGGTAAAGTCTCGTCCGAGTCTGAACCGATTTTTTAGAAAAACAATGAATAATGAGCAAAATTGAGCTCTAGTCATTTTAGACATTTGAAATTTATCTGGAATGGAATGGATATTTTAGTTGTTACATAAATACATTTTGGGTTGGCTCAAGTACATGTATGGGTTTATAGGCATGGTACTTGGTTGATGTGGGTATCTATATTCTATTTGGGACAAAATTGTTTATCAATAGATACACATGTATATATATTTTTTGGGGATAAATTTAATTGGCAGATGTTCATCTATACAGAAGCATGCTGCAATGGGCGGTACTGTTGGGGGTTAATAGTGCCTGTTTTGCCTTATGGTGGATTATCTCTTTGTAAACATGTATTATATAGTTACCGGGGTATAAAATATTGGATTTAAATCGAAGACTCTTGTCCGGAAATGCTTCTATCGATTGATATTAATTTTATTTCGAATATTTTCTGGTCTAAAAAGGTGTAGTGGAGTTGCTTAACCCACAATAATGGAAGAATTGTTCACTTCTGGATAGAAGCACCAAACTCGCACATATATTGTCCACTATATCCCTGATTATTATCCAGCTGGTTCCAGCTTTCGGTTAAGTGGAACCCGTTAAATTCAAGATATAGCACCCAACATGGCCGCCATTTTTCAGACGGTCACTAAATCAGTTTGATGCAAATTATAGTGAGACAGTCTTGTCATATGTATACAAATGTATACATTTTTGTGAAGATAAGATAAAATGCCACCATTATAGAATATAGAGTAAACTTGGAACTCGCCGTCCAAGATGGTCGTCAAAATGGCAGCTGGAAGTAGAAAATTTAGATTTTTTCTCTAATATCTTTAAAATCAGTTTATGCTGTTTGGTACTGGTTGGTAATTGTGACTTTATGTTGGCTTGGTCATGTTAACTGACCATTGGAGCAATGACAAATTCCATTCATGGTGTCAGGAACCCTTCTGATCCCTCAAAAATTCGATTTTACAGAAAGCGGTATAAAATGTTACCAAAAATCACCATTGGAATTTCTAGTCATATGTCACCAAGAAATGGGCAGAACTGTGAAATTTTAGTGAAGCATTCCATTTCTTATGCATATTCCAACCCATTAGTACCAAAATTGTCACTGTGGCTCAAAAAGGCTGCAACAATGGCGCCCAAAATGGCAAAGTGGAAAATGTGATTTATTTTCTCTAATGTCTTCAAGATCAGTTTATGCCGTTAGGTACTGGTTGAAAATTGTGACTTTATGTTGTATTTGTGATGTTGACTGACCATTGGAGCAATGAAATTTGTCATTCATGGGATCATAAACGCTTCCGATCCCTCAAAAATTCGATTTTACAGAAAGCGGGATAAAATATTACCAAAAATCACCATTGGGATTTCTAGTCATATTTCATTAAGAAATGGGCAGAACTGTGCAATTTTAGTGAAGCATTTATTATTTTTTTTTCCTGACTTAAAGGGGGACTAATAAATTATATGATCACAATGTGGCCATACATGACATGGTGAATTTTTGTACACAGTAATGTTTAATACATATATGTCGCTCAAGAATCTTCGATTTTATGCGATCATCTTCAAAAAGTCAAACCAATTTGGCAAGGTCAACACTCTGGCTTGCACTCAACTGGTGGGCATCAACAGATGGATACATAGACTGATTCAGATAAAAAATAGGTTTGGGTCTTCACAATTCACCCTGTATAAATTAGTCTGTCTGTGGTTTATACTCAGAGTTAAGACTATTTATAAAAGTGTGCAACTGCATGTCGCTTGTTGGTGGGATAACTTGCAATAATTATTAAAAGGATTTGCTGTAGCCACCAAGACTATTCCCAGCATCTCGGATGTGACTCTTATTGGAAATACAGTATAAAAACTTATTTTTAATAAATCTGGAATACCAAAACATTCAAATATCCATTTGACTTTTCAATACTGTTATGATGTGCAGTAATGCCCTAAATAATTGATTCCTTAACCACAGCAGAATAATGGGTAATTTTTCAGGATTTAGTAGGAAATATGGCTTGTTGCCATTCATCGATAGCTTTCCGATGAATGGCACCAAGCCATATTACGAACTAAATCCTGAAAAATGACCCATAATTCTGCTGTGGCTATGTCTCAGGAACACTTTTTTTCACAGAAAAATTGTAAATTCTACTACCACCCACATATATGCATGCGCATATGGAATGCAACTTATAGTTCAGTATTACTATTTTATATATTCCAATGACTGAAACAGAGCCTTATTCAGAGACCGAGTGGACTGCAGCCCCTTTGTGCGCTTTGCGCACATACATTATGATTTTTTTAAACAGGCTCCCTTTGGGAGCTTTTATTCACTGCGGTCCATTTCTCGCCCATTTTGATTTTGTGTAAAACGTTACTTATCAATTTGCCGTCTTCCGTATATGTACTCCTTCGATTCCAACACAATGCACAACTTTCATAACAAAGACACAATCCATTACTTATATTTACACTGAAGTGGTATATTATAAGACCATTTAGCACCAATATCCAATGCCGATATAGAACATTCTAGTCTCGACTCTACACCCCATGCAGTTCCACGACAAAAACAACATGCATTAATTATATTCACACTCAACCTTATCTGACAATTTATAGCGCCCTTTTTCAACAACGCTTGGTAGAGCACATGCAAATTTCGTCTATACATTATCAACGCAAGTTTGGGTTTGTGTATGACACATGACGTCATTTCAACAAACGTCAGAAGAAATAGTGTACTTGGGTGCAAATACTGCATTTGGGGACCATGCTAGATCTCAGGTTTGCTTTGACTAATCGGCGTGAAATTTTGTGAGTAACTTTTTACGACACAATATAGACCGTGGTCCAAATTTGGTCTACATTGCACGCATGGTTGAAAAGTTATAAGCGCGCCAAAAGCGTGACCAAGTTATACACAGATACAAACACACACACAGACGACAGGTTTTATATACAAGGCCTGACCCAGCCCATTTTCGACTCCGGTATACCGGGTTTGGGGACATTGAGTTTGGGCGCCCAAACAAATTAAAGGCAAAAACAAAATTTAAACAATTCAAAAAATCAAATACATTTTCTACTTATATATTTTCATCAGTGGAAACCAACAAAATTCACTTTTAATTGACGATAAATACCACTTTAATAACGATCTGATGATGTTGAAATGTTCTTAAATCGTGAAAATCACGCAAGAATTTATAAAACGCAATTCCGATTACAAGCTAAAACGAAAGTAATTCCGTATAAAATAGAAGTCACGATTGTCGCGATTTCCGACACAAAATAGTGGGTATGGAATCAGATAAGGAACACTTATTTTCGGTTATGCGCTGTTTATTCTCCCGACGTATAAATGTCATTTGTCGGAGTTAATGACACTATTAGATAGTGCATTGTCTCGTCTGGCATTAATTTCAACGAAATAAGATAATGTTGCAATAAATCTATGATTCTCGAATCTCGACAAGGTTTGTAAACTTTGCATTTCACGGAGAGGAATAACTCTATTGGTTTTGGCGACGTAAGCACTAAAGACAAGAAACATATTTTCGCATCTATTCTCTTCCGTAAACAAATTTTACATGTGTCTATTTATACCGGAAATAAAACTGGAATGTTGAATTCTCGCCACTTTTTGAAAAATAGAAAGTTTATTCCCCAATTATGTGCACAATGTAATAATAGTATCAATGCCACGTCCAAGAACAACAGGTGTGAGCCACAATAAAAAATCCTCAACTTATAAGTCTGATAGACAGTCTGCCAAAGTTAACCCTCAGACTTCTGAAACACAAAACAAAAAAATAACAACATTTTTTGGAGGTTCTGTTGCTCATAGTAGTAACAAGCCTAGTACATGTAGTAGTACTACTAGTCAACATCCGACAAGTTTCATGACTAACACAATAACATTTATTTTCATGTGTGTTCACAAATTCAATACAATTAATGCTACACATGTGTATTAAATTAATAAATTATATGCAATTCCAAACTATATTCACAACCAACCAATTATTATTGATTTTTTTTTTTTGGTTTCTCAAATAATGTCTATTGAGAATAAATAATTTGATTTTGAAGTTTCTTTCGGAGTCTTCATAATTAAATAATAATGTTAATAATATTTGTATATACCACAGCATGCAACACCAATCAAGCGAATTCCCACCCCCAAGGGAGGACAGCGGTGACGAATCAGAAAGTTCAAATGAATATGTACCCATTCAGCTTGATGGACGCCGTGGTAAGGAGGTAAGACAATATTTTATTTAAAAAATTAAAATAAAATGATGTTGACTACCAAAAACAAACTTGAAAAGAACCAATAATGTAATACAGGACTGAGGTCAAGTTGGAATATGGGTTCGGTCAAATGAGTTACAGTAATTCATATCCTGTCCCAGCTGGTCCCAGATTTTTTTTACTTTTTTGATTTGGAATATTTTCCAAAAGTAATGGCCCTATGCTCTTGTTAAAAATGTAATTTTCAATATAATAATTTGTACAATGAATGTACTAAGTAAGTACTAATAGTATTATTAAATGCATTGCATCTGCCATGGTTTAAAATTAAATTTTTTTTTTTTTAATTTGATAAGGCTTAAAGCATTCCCATCCTTTCTTTCAGACCCACGCCCACTGGGTGGCACTGTATAAATGGCTCTACTTTGATCCGGTCCAGAGTGGGTGGATTTGCAAAACCTGTTAAAGAAGATGGTCACCCACGCAGGATGTTGGACACCCATCTAGCCAGCACCAAACACCAGCGATCAACGGCCAACCAAACGGAGATGTAGGCCACGATACGACAACAAGGTACATGTACCATTGTTACACAACTACAAAGGTCCGATGCAACAAAGAGGCAAGAGGACGGCGAGTGGAAAAAACGTGTTATTGCGAAGCTAATCAAGACAACTTACTTTATGACGGGTAAGAAATGGGCCGTGAAGTTTAACTTCGAAGATCTCATTCAGTTTATCGCAAACGATCTTTGTGAATCCGACCTAAAGAGAGACATGTTAGAACAATGCCATCCAACGCGACATATCTGTCCTCTACATCCGTTGAAGGCTACCTGGATGTAATTAACTATTGCATCGAGAAAGACACTCTTGACGGCATCACCTGTTGTTCAGAATTCACTCTCCTCGCAGACGAGATCACCGACGAGGCTGGGAGAGCCCAATTGATTATATTTGTCCGTTATGTGGACACACTCACACATGATGTCAAAGAAGAATACGTTGACATTGTAAAAGTTGTCGGAGAGAAAGGTGCCGAGGCTCTTCTTTCAGAAATTGTAGACTCTCTGCGAAAGAAGTCCATTCCCATTACTAATATACTATTCACAGGTTTCGATGGGACAAATACGATGAGCGGCAATAAGACCGGATTGCAGAAATGAATTCATCATTTGTCACCCCTACCAAAAATCAGTTATATTCTAGTTAATTATTAGCCAACTATTAGCCAGTCACATTAGCCAACCTTTAGTTAAGGTCTAGTCAATATCCTAGTTACTATTTAGCTTAACTAGATATTAGCTGACATTAGCTAGATATTAGCTAAGATGAATTTCCTTTGATGAAATCCCATGAGCGTTAGCTATCTTTTAGCCGTTTCAACTATGCTAATTAGTTATTTAGCTAGAATCTAGCTAAGATTTAGCTACTTTTTAGTTAGTTATGCAAATGAGCTATTTAGCCACAATCTAGCTAACAATTAGCTACTTTTTAGTTACATAAATTAGCTAATTTTTAGCTATAGCTAATTTTTAACTAATTTTTAGCTAAGATTTAGTATGGTCTGGATGCCGGCTGCAGAAACCAGCTGAAATGGCTAAATTTTAACTAGAATATAACTAAATGTTAGCTAAATATATCAGCCATTATCTAGCTATATTTTCTAGCTATAGTATTTAGTACAGTATTAGCCAGAATCTAGCTATATTCTAGTTAAAATCTAGCTATCCTTTAGCTGGTATCTAGTATAATATTAGCTAACATCTAGCTATATTCTAGTTAATATCTAGCTAATATTTAGCCTAATATTAGCTTGAATCTGGCAATGAAGCAACCTGTACAATTAAGTAAGGGACCTAATTAAAAGAAGTACATAGTAAAATGGCAGTTGCAAGACATTTAGTAATAACAACAAATAAGTTACAAACATAATTATTTATTTTGAAACAATGACAATTTAGTGCTTTAATCATTTCAGTGCCAAATCTGATTTTTGTATCAACCCATATTTCTTTGATCATTTTTCAAATTTATTGATTAAAGCCAATAGCTGCAGATTTGACCATTCTGTGCATCCTTAAGGCTGTAAATTTGCTGCACATATCAGTGAGAAATATCAGCATACATATGTATTTTCAGTTGGAACTAGAGGTGTGACTTGACTGTCCCAATGGGACTAAGGATACCCCCGCCCCGTTTTTTAAATACTAAGATGTTTCACATGTCAGTAAATCAGTAAATATTTAGTTAAAATAATAAAATAACAGTTCACATTGCAGTACATAACCCTAATCTTAAAGCTATTGACCGAAAAATGTAGGAATAAAAGCTCAGACCTTAATTATGCATGTTGCAAAAATGTTCTAAGTCGAAAAAGGGGAATAACTCCACAAAAAAAGTCGAACAGACATCATAATCGCAGGTGCACAGGTTCCCATGGTACTAAATGTGAGTGCCAAGATTAAAAAACATTGACCTAAAAATGTAGGAATAAAAGTTCGGACAAATTTAGGAATGTTGCAAAAAAAATTCTAAGTAAAAAAAGGGGGATAACTCCACCAATAAATGTCGGACACTGACGGACAGACATCACAATCGCAGGTTATCATGGTACTATATATCTGTGCCAAGTTAAACAAAAATTTACCTAAAAATGTAGGAATAAAAGCTCGGACAAAATTATACATCTTGCGAAAAATTTCTAAGTCGAAAAAGGGGGGAAAAACTCCACCAAAAAAAGTCATAAAGGTCATAATCGCAGGTGCATAGGTTCACATGGTGGTTTATGTCCACGGACGAACTCCAGTATACACCCCCTAACTTCATTGCGGCGGCAGGGGGGAGGGGGGGGTTATAATTATTATTAAATAGTAGGAACTTTAAGGCACATTTCCCAAGTGTGTCATAAGTGTAGGGAGATTTATGCTCCAAGTGTACACTTACAACGAAGTGTGAGTATACACTTACAACGAAGTGTACAAGTCCAACAGTGGCAGCATCTTGCCACTAAGTGTGAAGTGTGAATTGTAAGTGTACATTCCAACTTTGTAAATGAGGTCTTACTCTTGGGCTCCAAATAAACATGCATGCACGTTTATTATTTTCTTGGGAAATATCCCCCCTGCATGGTGCTTATTTGGGTCTGCACGTTTATTAATTTTGAGGCTATGAAAAAAGAAATCGTCACAAACTCAAGATTTCTACATGATTCTGATATCAAAATGATGAGCTTATAACTTTATGCATGTACATATTCAAGTATATGGCATATATGTGAACATTTAAATATTGAACAAAACACCACATGCCACATACTATATAAAAATAATTGTTTACCACAGTTATGTTGATGTTTTGCTCAGAGTTCCCCCTGTTCTATTATTTGGGTCTGCACTTTTATTAACTTTAAATGTAATTTCCTCCCTGCACTATTATTTGGGCCTGCACTTTTATTTGGAGCCCGAGAGTAAGTGTCTAAATCGACACGAAACGAATATCGAATCAAATCATACCTGTGTTTTGCATTCTCATTGCAGGTGCACAACCCTAACCCTAATCTTAAACCTATTGACCGAAAAATGTGGGAATAAAAGCTTGGACAAAATTATGCATGTTGCAAAAATTTCTAAGTCAAAAAAGGGGAATAACTCCACAAGAAAAAGTCGGACAGACATCATAATCGCAGATGCACAGGTTCCCATGGTACTAAATATTACTGCCAAGATTAAAAAAACATTGACCTAAAAATGTAGGAATAAAAGCTCGGACAAAAAAAAAAAATTCTAAGTTGAAAAAGGGAGATAACTCCACCAAAAAATGTCGGACAGACGTCATAATCGCAGGTGTACTGGTTCCCGTGGTACTAAATATCTGAGTCAAGTTTTTTTCAAAATTGACCGAAAAATGTATGAATAAAAAAGCTCCGAATTCTTTTTACATTTTGCGAAAATTTTCTAAGTTGAAAAAGGGAGGATAACTCCACCATGGTGGTTGATGTCTGTGCCAAGTTTCACGGAAATTGATAAAAAAACGACTGAGAAAAACTCCAGACAAATTTGTGTCTACGGACAGACCGACAGACAAGCTGACTCCAGTATACCCCCCCCCCCAACTTCGTTGTGGGAGGTATAATAAGTGTACTAGTACCGTAGATGGGCATGCATCCATGTACAAAATTCAATGACTCGTACTAAGATGGCAATACAATAATCAAGGGAATCAATGGTTTAAACTGATAAAATACTTTCACTAATAATATATAAATTATCTATAGATTAGTTAGATCATGCCATGAATCTCTACTCTGGCTGACACCCGTAGAGATCGTATTCCACCAGTTCAAAACCTGGGAAGTTGGGAACGTTTAAAGTTACTTAAAGGTTAAATGTAATTTCGAGCTGGGAACATCAGGTACCAATGAATAAATTAAGCAACAGGTACCGGTAAATTAACAAAGAAAATACATTTCCCACGTTATTTTTATATTTATAAGGTTCCCTGTTAAAACTGTAAAAAGTTCCCGGGTTTTGTACTGGTGGAATATGATCTCTTCGAGCATCGGCCAGAGAAGAGATTCATGGCATGATCTATAGATTTGGTTCTTTGGCTCAATCAATATATTTCATAAATCTGTGGCCAATTGAAATCAAATGAGCTGACAATCTGTCTTCAAGCTATTCTCTTCCCTTTAGGTCTTTAGACCCACTGTAAATATGTTTAAGGAAATTAAGACTACCTATATTTTTTTGTAATTTTATGAGAACTCTTTTCAACAATATAGGTATAGTCCTTAATATCGCAATTCTTTGTTCCTTCATCTCTCCCTTGTTGCTGGGGATATAATTTAACAAGTTATAATTAGTTTTATGGACCCACTCTAAATATAAAATAGTAATTGCATCCGGGAGATAATCAAATGTGTGTGTTTGGATACTTATCCGTGAAATGGTCTATATGGACATCATAATCTAATAAAAGGAGTTAAATTCAACCTAAAAGCCTAAACTTGGCTAAAGGGAAGAGAATAGCTTGAAGATAGTCAATCGGCAGATGGCCACAGATTTATGAAATATATTGATTGAGCCAAGGAACCTTATTTATAGATCATGCCATGAACTCTACTCTGGCTGAAGTCCATGTTTGGATACCAGAATGCATCATTCTCGCTATCCGTGAAATGGTCTGTCACTGTCAGCCACATCCCATCTAAAGAAACACATATTCATATACCGTATGGACGGTATGGTACCTCTATTAAGTCTCTATAGGAACATTAATTATCCTTTTTGCCAAATTTTGGTCATGTCTTTAAATACTAGTACAGTGTACATGTAAAGTATATACTCAGCAAGCACTATGTCATGTGCACGGCTTTGTTGAGGCCAGTGTCACAGTGAGTGTCACATGCACAGTAACTGACTAACTGTGTAAGTTCTTGTAATATTAAAGTAACTTTTAGTAAGTTGTAATGTAAAGTGTTCAACTTTGTGGATATGCTCTGAAAGTGTTTTGATGAAGCTGCTGCACACATGGGGAACTTTGTATGACTACTAGTATGAGTCTATGACTATGAGTATGACTAAGAGTACTATGACCGATTCCAGTTTTTTTTCTTCTGTCAGTTCTGATGAGTGATGTCACATTGATTGTCACTGAGATCCAAATTCCAATGCACACTGCATGTATCGCATCGTCTCTCTCCCTCCAACAGAATTAGTTTTGTCCCGTAATACAAGCACTCTGCCAGTCTCGACTCAACTTGTCTCAAGAGTCAAGTAACAAGTGGATGATTGAAATTCGCTTTGCAAAATGCAAACAATGAATGCAACATGCGAGAGATCAATCACTGAAATTGATTGATCATGTCTAGTCGGTAAACCTGACTTTTATTATCAGAGCATAGCATCTAGCTCTGTTTGATTAGTTGGGTCCACCAAGCGTCTAGCTCTGTTTTTGATTAGTTCATAATCATAGTTGGGTCCACCAACTAGATCATGCCATGAATCTCTGTCTGACTCTTAACTGAATCAGTCGACCGGTGTCCATCAGTTATAATTTATATGCGACGATTATGCTTCCAGTGTCAGTGTGATTCCACTTGACTGCTGTACTGTACTCAGTAGTGTTGACTGTAACAGTTGTCGACAATGACAGTGATAAAAAACTGTGATTGAGTGAATGACATTGAATTTCTCAGTCAATGACTCAATGTCACCGGGAGCAAACTCAGCAAAGTTCGTAAACTTCGTCTATTTGCGTAATTATTCGCCGAATTCTGACTCCTATCATGGTATATCTCTAGCGTGTATAGTTTCTTTGTTCTTTTTGCCAATTGTTGAACTGTTTTTGGCTTTCCTCGCCATTATTTTCGTAAAAATGATTGTTGTTTTCAAATAAAATGCAGCCGATAATATTACCGGAAAGAATCTGCGCATGCGCACACATTCACGTGTTGGCTTTTAGCCAATCGTATGCTTAGTTCTAGACTCTCACCGGATTTAGATATTATGACATCAGAGTGGGGGGGGGGGGGGGGGGGGTAAATACTACGATAACAGCACATAGAGCACTTATCGTCAATATTAGACTAGATCTGCTGACTTGATATAAATTAAACGTATCAACAATAGGCCTAACCATGGATAGGCCTACATGTATATGCCATGCGAATTAAACTCCATATACCATTTACATATTGATTTATAGACAGGACTTTTGAACTGCATGAACTTTACATAATTCTACAGAAGTAGGCTTTTAATGACAACATTATTAAATGTCATTAATTAATATTGTAGGGGGGATTTTTCCGCACGTATGCCGGGGTGGGTGGGTGACCGATGGGGCCAACAAATCTCTGTTTTAGTGTTAAAAGGAGGTGGGTGTCCAAAAATGGTCGGGAAAAACTGCCGAAAACGGAAAACAATTTGGACGCGGGGTGGGTGTACGTGGGTCCCAATAAGAATAAGGATCGAAAGGAAAAATCAGCATGTATACGTGCACATGCCTGAAAATCCCCCCCCCCCGCCCCGATCAGAGGACCATTTTTATGATAGCGAGAATGATGCATTATGCATAGGCTATATATGGGATATATAAATTCCACAAACATTAACACGTGGGAGGAAAGCCACATATATGCATTTAGGCCTACTATAAGAGATTTACAGCGGTCGACAACACGCGTAGGGGAGACCCGGGCAAAGCGGATCACGTAATTAAGGTTTTCTTGTACAAAATGCAACCGGCAATCAGACATATTAGCACAGTCAGTTTCTAATCATGATGGCATAACATTTGGCGTAGGATGCATTCAGATACATCTATTGGTTTGGTTGCTATATGGTGATTTTTAATTTTGATCCGCTTTGCCCGGCCGTCGGGCAAATCGGATCACCACATCGGGCAAAGCGGATCAGCAAACGAATCCTTCTGAAAATGCAATACTACTCAACTAATCATATATTTTTCAGTTTTATTTATGACAATCATACATATTTATTGCAAATAATTAAAATTGCATTTTTCCAAACGTTCCAATTTTTCAATTATGGTCATGCTCCGACAAGGCACGAGTTTTGTCGACCCATCTTATTAAAATTGTCCAAATTCACTTAATCTACGCATGTGTACCGGAAGTTAGTCATGTTGTGAATGATCCGCTTTGCCCGATCCGCTTTGCCCACAGCACATCTTTTTACAGTCCGGGGCATTACGCGGGTGTCCTATCGAATTTAGCAAATTGACATATTGTCTTATTTTACACATGTATTGCCTAAGACATCGACAACATTTATTCGGGTAGATGGGTATGTGATCGTCGACCTGCGCAATAGATATGCGCAAACGCACAATAATTATAAATTTGGTAAAATCGAAAAAATGTCGACGAAAATGTTCTACTGGGCTACAAACTTTTAATATACCTTGTTCTCTGTGGAAAAGTATAAAAACTAACCCAACACGAAACGACCTTATTCTAAAATACGGATAGATAAGGAATAATTTGATAGTATATTGAAATAATAAAGGTGATCGGCTTTGCCCGGGCGATCCGCTTTGTCCGGGTTTCCCCTAGTACAGGCCTATATAAAGTTAAACTTTATTATTTTTGATAGTTTTTGTGTGAAATTTTAAACAAATATCAGGTACATGTCATATAACTCTCCGAGAATGTTAAAAACAAATTCTAACTAGGCCTACTCATATATAGTAATTGTATATTGATTTTATGCGACAAAATATAGACGGAAACAGTCACAATTTAATTGTGTTAACTGCATTAATGTTGAAGTTTTGCGGTCAGAAAACACCAGATATAAAAATAGTTTTATTGGGAATTTTTTTCACACCAAATGCTCAGAGAATATAGAATAATTAAACATAGCCCTATCCGCGGCTATCTAAAATTATTTCCGCGTGTTGGGGATTATAATTAACCATCATGCTACATGTCGTGCAACGGAGAGCGTTCATCTATACGACGATAATAAATTCACTCTTTCGTATATCCCGGTCCTTTTCGGAGTGTTCGACAAAAATGAAACTTTATATTGTTTGAATGTCCCCTTTTCTTGTTGAGGTGTGATAGATACCTCAAACTTGACAAGGAATGGATAAATTATATCAAACGGTTAATCCGCTTAAAACTGAGGTCATTCACCGGTACCTATATATGCATGTATCTATATATAGGCGTATATATATATTGAGAACAATTTATTTGAGACATCAATTGACTGCTGCGCGAGTTGATCGGCGACATATCAAAGTCGTTCAAATGGTATGTTCGTTTACTAAAATGACCATTCCTTAAATTCCTTTGGCACCCTCATTGTATACGATTCAATGACAGTGAACATGAAAAGAAAGAAAATAGTTTCTCATGGAAGATTCCCCCCTTTGTTTGATTGTGTTCAGTGTTTGTTTTTTTGCTCGTCTTTTTCTCGACGGGCCCCCGGATCATTTCGGAAATCGACATAGCTCATGCCATGAATCTCTACTCTGGCTAATGCCCGTTGAGATCATATTGCAACAGTATAAAATCTGGGAACTTTTTGAAGTTTTGACAGGGAACCTTATAATAAAGTCGAAAAGGTAATATGGGGAATATATTTCTTATATAGTTATATATAGCTGCATGTTCCTTAATAATATACTTCACTATAGGTGAAGATCCCACTCGAAATTGCATGTTTTTCTGTGACTTTTGTGAGTCGATATCGCAATATATAAACATTGAAATATAATCACCCCGGGGAAATCTGCAAGTCTGGTTGGAAACACAATCATTGACGCTTTGATACGCAGATTTCAAAATACACGATAACGGACCAATTTTCATTGTTTCTATGACAAAAATTATTGCAGTTAATAAATTGTATATGGATTACTAAAATGCCCAAAAACACAATATGCAAATGCAAATCTTTTTTATTTTAGCACAAAATTTTAATTAAGTTTATTACTATTAGAATAAAAATAACCGAAAACGAAATAATTTCATAATTGAAAAAGTTCATATTTATTATTAAGCCGCATAGAACAAAGCTTATTATGCCCCCGATCTCCGATGGAGATTTGGGGGTATATAGTGGAGCCCTCCGTCCGTCCGTCCTTCCGTCCGTACGAACGTTTCAACTCATAACTTTGGTTTCGCTAACTCAATTCAGTTGATCTTTGGTATGCTAATAGACCAGCCGGGGGGACAAGATTTCCCCATAACTGCAGTTTCGTCCGCCCATTTTTTCCAGAGTTACGCCCCTTTTTGGACTTAGAAAATTCAGTTTTCTGTGGCATATGAACGTTTCAACTCATAACTTTGGTTTCGCTAATTCAATTCAGTTGATCTTTGGTATGCCAATAGACGTACCAGCCGGGGGGACAAGATTTCCCCATAGCCGTGGTTTCGTCCGCCCATTTTTTCCAGAGTTACGCCCCTTTTTGGACTTAGAAAATTCAGGTTTTCTGCTACTTTTTTTGGTTTCCAGATGATAACTTGATTTTGGATTGTTTATTTGCAAAACCCGTTTTTTTTGTGTATTACCAATATCGCAATACAGGTCAAGGTAAAATTGCGGTTCAATCTGTTCAATCGGATAATTTTTGTGAGAGTTATGACCCTTTTTCGACTTAAACAATTCATATTTTTTTTTAGAAAATTCAGTTTTCCTTCTATTTTTGTGGCACCAGACCAGCTATCTTTTAGCCGTTTCAACTATGCTAATTAGTTATTTAGCTAGAATCTAGCTAAGATTTAGCTACTTTTTAGTTAGTTATGCAAATGAGCTATTTAGCCATAATCTAGCTAACAATTAGCTACTTTTTAGTTACATAAATTAGCTAATTTTTAGCTATAGCTAATTTTTAGCTAAGATTTAGTATGGTCTGGATGCCGGCTGCAGAAACCAGCTGAAATGGCTAAATTTTAACTAGAATATAACTAAATGTTAGCTAAATATATCAGCCATTATCTAGCTATATTTTCTAGCTATAGTATTTAGTACAGTATTAGCCAGAATCTAGCTATATTCTAGTTAAAATCTAGCTATCTTTTAGCTGGTATCTAGTATAATATTAGCTAACATCTAGCTATATTCTAGTTAATATCTAGCTAATATTTAGCCTAATATTAGCTTGAATCTGGCAATGAAGCAACCTGTACAATTAAGTAAGGGACCTAATTAAAAGAAGTACATAGTAAAATGGCAGTTGCAAGACATTTAGTAATAACAACAAATAAGTTACAAACATAATTATTTATTTTGAAACAATGACAATTTAGTGCTTTAATCATTTCAGTGCCAAATCTGATTTTTGTATCAACCCATATTTCTTTGATCATTTTTCAAATTTATTGATTAAAGCCAATAGCTGCAGATTTGACCATTCTGTGCATCCTTAAGGCTGTAAATTTGCTGCACATATCAGTGAGAAATATCAGCATACATATGTATTTTCAGTTGGAACTAGAGGTGTGACTTGACTGTCCCAATGGGACTAAGGATACCCCCGCCCCGTTTTTTAAATACTAAGATGTTTCACATGTCAGTAAATCAGTAAATATTTAGTTAAAATAATAATATAACAGTTCACATTGCAGTACATAACCCTAATCTTAAAGCTATTGACCGAAAAATGTAGGAATAAAAGCTCAGACCTTAATTATGCATGTTGCAAAAATGTTCTAAGTCGAAAAAGGGGAATAACTCCACAAAAAAAGTCGAACAGACATCATAATCGCAGGTGCACAGGTTCCCATGGTACTAAATGTGAGTGCCAAGATTAAAAAACATTGACCTAAAAATGTAGGAATAAAAGTTCGGACAAATTTAGGAATGTTGCAAAAAAAAATTCTAAGTAAAAAAAGGGGGATAACTCCACCAATAAATGTCGGACACTGACGGACAGACATCACAATCGCAGGTTATCATGGTACTATATATCTGTGCCAAGTTAAACAAAAATTTACCTAAAAATGTAGGAATAAAAGCTCGGACAAAATTATACATCTTGCGAAAAATTTCTAAGTCGAAAAAGGGGGGAAAAACTCCACCAAAAAAAGTCATAAAGGTCATAATCGCAGGTGCATAGGTTCACATGGTGGTTTATGTCCACGGACGAACTCCAGTATACACCCCCTAACTTCATTGCGGCGGCAGGGGGGAGGGGGGGGGTTATAATTATTATTAAATAGTAGGAACTTTAAGGCACATTTCCCAAGTGTGTCATAAGTGTAGGGAGATTTATGCTCCAAGTGTACACTTACAACGAAGTGTGAGTATACACTTACAACGAAGTGTACAAGTCCAACAGTGGCAGCATCTTGCCACTAAGTGTGAGTGTACATTCCAACTTTGTAAATGAGGTCTTACTCTTGGGCTCCAAATAAACATGCATGCACGTTTATTATTTTCTTGGGAAATATCCCCCCTGCATGGTGCTTATTTGGGTCTGCACGTTTATTAATTTTGAGGCTATGAAAAAAGAAATCGTCACAAACTCAAGATTTCTACATGATTCTGATATCAAAATGATGAGCTTATAACTTTATGCATGTACATATTCAAGTATATGGCATATATGTGAACATTTAAATATTGAACAAAACACCACATGCCACATACTATATAAAAATAATTGTTTACCACAGTTATGTTGATGTTTTGCTCAGAGTTCCCCCTGTTCTATTATTTGGGTCTGCACTTTTATTAACTTTAAATGTAATTTCCTCCCTGCACTATTATTTGGGCCTGCACTTTTATTTGGAGCCCGAGAGTAAGTGTCTAAATCGACACGAAACGAATATCGAATCAAATCATACCTGTGTTTTGCATTCTCATTGCAGGTGCACAACCCTAACCCTAATCTTAAACCTATTGACCGAAAAATGTGGGAATAAAAGCTTGGACAAAATTATGCATGTTGCAAAAATTTCTAAGTCAAAAAAGGGGAATAACTCCACAAGAAAAAGTCGGACAGACATCATAATCGCAGATGCACAGGTTCCCATGGTACTAAATATTACTGCCAAGATTAAAAAAACATTGACCTAAAAATGTAGGAATAAAAGCTCGGACAAAAAAAAAAAATTCTAAGTTGAAAAAGGGAGATAACTCCACCAAAAAATGTCGGACAGACGTCATAATCGCAGGTGTACTGGTTCCCGTGGTACTAAATATCTGAGTCAAGTTTTTTTCAAAATTGACCGAAAAATGTATGAATAAAAAAGCTCCGAATTCTTTTTACATTTTGCGAAAATTTTCTAAGTTGAAAAAGGGAGGATAACTCCACCATGGTGGTTGATGTCTGTGCCAAGTTTCACGGAAATTGATAAAAAAACGACTGAGAAAAACTCCAGACAAATTTGTGTCTACGGACAGACCGACAGACAAGCTGACTCCAGTATACCCCCCCCCCCAACTTCGTTGTGGGAGGTATAATAAGTGTACTAGTACCGTAGATGGGCATGCATCCATGTACAAAATTCAATGACTCGTACTAAGATGGCAATACAATAATCAAGGGAATCAATGGTTTAAACTGATAAAATACTTTCACTAATAATATATAAATTATCTATAGATTAGTTAGATCATGCCATGAATCTCTACTCTGGCTGACACCCGTAGAGATCGTATTCCACCAGTTCAAAACCTGGGAAGTTGGGAACGTTTAAAGTTACTTAAAGGTTAAATGTAATTTCGAGCTGGGAACATCAGGTACCAATGAATAAATTAAGCAACAGGTACCGGTAAATTAACAAAGAAAATACATTTCCCACGTTATTTTTATATTTATAAGGTTCCCTGTTAAAACTGTAAAAAGTTCCCGGGTTTTGTACTGGTGGAATATGATCTCTTCGAGCATCGGCCAGAGAAGAGATTCATGGCATGATCTATAGATTTGGTTCTTTGGCTCAATCAATATATTTCATAAATCTGTGGCCAATTGAAATCAAATGAGCTGACAATCTGTCTTCAAGCTATTCTCTTCCCTTTAGGTCTTTAGACCCACTGTAAATATGTTTAAGGAAATTAAGACTACCTATATTTTTTTGTAATTTTATGAGAACTCTTTTCAACAATATAGGTATAGTCCTTAATATCGCAATTCTTTGTTCCTTCATCTCTCCCTTGTTGCTGGGGATATAATTTAACAAGTTATAATTAGTTTTATGGACCCACTCTTAATATAAAATAGTAATTGCATCCGGGAGATAATCAAATGTGTGTGTTTGGATACTTATCCGTGAAATGGTCTATATGGACATCATAATCTAATAAAAGGAGTTAAATTCAACCTAAAAGCCTAAACTTGGCTAAAGGGAAGAGAATAGCTTGAAGATAGTCAATCGGCAGATGGCCACAGATTTAAGAAATATATTGATTGAGCCAAGGAACCTTATTTATAGATCATGCCATGAACTCTACTCTGGCTGAAGTCCATGTTTGGATACCAGAATGCATCATTCTCGCTATCCGTGAAATGGTCTGTCACTGTCAGCCACATCCCATCTAAAGAAACACATATTCATATACCGTATGGACGGTATGGTACCTCTAAGTCTCTATAGGAACATTAATTATCCTTTTTGCCAAATTTTGGTCATGTCTTTAAATACTAGTACAGTGTACATGTAAAGTATATACTCAGCAAGCACTATGTCATGTGCACGGCTGTGTTGAGGCCAGTGTCACAGTGAGTGTCACATGCACAGTAACTGACTAACTGTGTAAGTTCTTGTAATATTAAAGTAACTTTTAGTAAGTTGTAATGTAAAGTGTTCAACTTTGTGGATATGCTCTGAAAGTGTTTTGATGAAGCTGCTGCACACATGGGGAACTTTGTATGACTACTAGTATGAGTCTATGACTATGAGTATGACTAAGAGTACTATGACCGATTCCAGTTTTTTTTCTTCTGTCAGTTCTGATGAGTGATGTCACATTGATTGTCACTGAGATCCAAATTCCAATGCACACTGCATGTATCGCATCGTCTCTCTCCCTCCAACAGAATTAGTTTTGTCCCGTAATACAAGCACTCTGCCAGTCTCGACTCAACTTGTCTCAAGAGTCAAGTAACAAGTGGATGATTGAAATTCGCTTTGCAAAATGCAAACAATGAATGCAACATGCGAGAGATCAATCACTGAAATTGATTGATCATGTCTAGTCGGTAAACCTGACTTTTATTATCAGAGCATAGCATCTAGCTCTGTTTGATTAGTTGGGTCCACCAAGCGTCTAGCTCTGTTTTTGATTAGTTCATAATCATAGTTGGGTCCACCAACTAGATCATGCCATGAATCTCTGTCTGACTCTTAACTGAATCAGTCGACCGGTGTCCATCAGTTATAATTTATATGCGACGATTATGCTTCCAGTGTCAGCGTGATTCCACTTGACTGCTGTACTGTACTCAGTAGTGTTGACTGTAACAGTTGTCGACAATGACAGTGATAAAAAACTGTGATTGAGTGAATGACATTGAATTTCTCAGTCAATGACTCAATGTCACCGGGAGCAAACTCAGCAAAGTTCGTAAACTTCGTCTATTTGCGTAATTATTCGCCGAATTCTGACTCGACCTATCATGGTATATCTCTAGCGTGTATAGTTTCTTTGTTCTTTTTGCCAATTGTTGAACTGTTTTTGGCTTTCCTCGCCATTATTTTCGTAAAAATGATTGTTGTTTTCAAATAAAATGCAGCCGATAATATTACCGGAAAGAATCTGCGCATGCGCACACATTCACGTGTTGGCTTTTAGCCAATCGTATGCTTAGTTCTAGACTCTCACCGGATTTAGATATTATGACATCAGAGTGGGGGGGGGGGGGGGGGGTAAATACTACGATAACAGCACATAGAGCACTTATCGTCAATATTAGACTAGATCTGCTGACTTGATATAAATTAAACGTATCAACAATAGGCCTAACCATGGATAGGCCTATATGCCATGCGAATTAAACTCCATATACCATTTACATATTGATTTATAGACAGGACTTTTGAACTGCATGAACTTTACATAATTCTACAGAAGTAGGCTTTTAATGACAACATTATTAAATGTCATTAATTAATATTGTAGGGGGGATTTTTCCGCACGTATGCCGGGGTGGGTGGGTGACCGATGGGGCCAACAAATCTCTGTTTTAGTGTTAAAAGGAGGTGGGTATCCAAAAATGGTCGGGAAAAACTGCCGAAAACGGAAAACAATTTGGACGCGGGGTGGGTGTACGTGGGTCCCAATAAGAATAAGGATCGAAAGGAAAAATCAGCATGTATGGGCGATTCTCCATTAAACGAGCAAATGTGTGTCTCGAGTACAATTGTTCCATAAATATATGATTGTTCCACACAAAAGATTTATAATGACATTTCATTTCACTGATGAGCATGCGGCGCGACATTTTGATATAAAAATATTGTAATATCTCAACCCATGTCTTTAGTAACATGGTCAAAACAATGGGAAAACACCCAAATCGGGCTGTCTCACCGCCTCGTGCGGAAATTTCATTTTACTCCCAGTAAGTTATCTTACATCTAATTGACCAATAACATGCAAAGTTATGTTATTTATATGACTCTTTATCAGTGAATATCCATATTGGTGCAAGATTTTCGTGGTTTGACATAAATTTTGACTCTGAAACATCGAAAATCGCCTGTCTCGAGAAATGTCCACACCGCGACACCAGTTTCAAAATAGGCCACCTATGTTCCATGTGGAGTAAGAGTGACTACCGAACATACGAATTCAAAAGTTTTGCCTTTTGCCAATTTGTTTTGAAGATATTTCGACAATATAAAGAATTGAAAGACATAGAGAATGAGACGAAAGTAAGGGTACCCATCAGCGAACCTTTATTAATGTCCACACCGCGACGCTATCAAAGGACCAGTAAACATGTCTGAATATGGCTCCAAAATGGCTCAAATAGTGCACAGGGGACGAAGAAACATGCACAAAATCGAATGGACTCCTGACATAAACAGAAAATGAAAAAAATCGAATAAAACTTAAAAAATGTCCACACCGCGACATGTCCACACCGCGACACAGAATAACGTTGGTCAGCCCACGGACGCTGGTGACGCTTATAATATTTGCTTTACAAACAAGCCGAATCCAAATGGCGTCTGCCCCATCGTCAGCCGTTCAACGTGATTCACAACGGCACATGAAAGATTGCGTGGAAGCGATAAATTATCATTAAAAATGAAGTTTTGTCTTTTGATTTATAACACAGAATTGAACAATGATCGACTGCATGTTTTATAGACATAGGTCTATATCAGTAATTATGTAGGCCCCTATTATCGACGCAAACTTTTTACTATATATGAAACTATATGATTATTGCAGTATCGGTAATATGAATAGATATAATAATTATAAATGTCAAGTTAAAAAAGCGCACACCAACCCCGGGTTAATGCTGGAACCGACATTGTAATTCATACCAAAAACCCAAAACTTCAATGCTTTTTTATCGCTGTCTACGTTAGCCGCGTGGACTGAGGCGTCCTGTTTTTAATGTTCAGTATCATATATTTTCATCCTGGTTCAAATCCCAAATTACTACGATGTGGTTTTATATTATTTTTTATAGCAATATTCATGAGAACAATTGATTACAATATCAAATTTACATATCATTACTTGGATTTTACTTTCTACACTACATAATGATATATATATAGCCTACTGTATACAGTCTATTTATAGATTGATAGTATACTGCATGATAGCTAACACTGAACACTTCTTCAAGTCCAAAACTGGTGTGGCACAGAATGATATACTTATAATTACACACAAGACTCAATTCAATGCAAAACATGAAAAAAAAGAAGAACAAAAATTAAAAAACGAAGAATTTTTATAAGCTGGATTCGAACCACCATCGTTCCCATGGTCGACAGTGAACTCATTCAGCACTCAACGAAACTCAAGAATTGATGCGCCGCCTAGCGTCAAAAACGGTCAGCTAGTCCAGACGAATTAACTAATCGTATGTTAGAAATAGCGCATAAGCATTTTTAAATCTGCAAGAATTTTGATAAAAGTGGCATAAGGTGAGTACATATCTATATAAATTATTTTATTCGTATTAAACTTGATGAAAAAATAGCAGGTCATAAGTTTTAGAGTTATTTTTCTTTACATCGTCTGCTTTGATTCTCATAGTTTTGACATTTACTAATATATAGTTAAATAAGTCTAACTCCTGTGTTTTGCTTGAAAAATAGCATTATTAGAATCTAAAAACATATATAATTCATTTTCCCTTATTAAAACTGTGAAAATAAGTAGTTTATTGAGAAAAATACAATAATTAATAACCGCTGAATCGAACCCCCAGTGTCGGTACCCAAAATTATAACGTCATTCACTTTGACCACTGGACCACGGAGACCGACGTTATTTCAACTGCTCATAATGAATATATATATATGACATATATGATTGATATGAGAAAGGTGGATGTTTCAACCGCTAATACACCCGTCCGTCACTCGATCAAATGTGACTCAATTTGTAGGCAACTGTGATTTACAGATAAGTATTTCGAATTCAAATGTTTATGTCATAAAATATTTAAAAGAAACTATTAGTCTTGAAAATGTTTTTAAAAATAAATTGTGAAGTCTGATTGCCTATTGATTCATGATACGCAGCAGATCGTCAGTCTAAAAAAAAACGTATACCGTTCTTACATACCCCACTCCAAAGCTTTCTTACGATGCCGTGGTGTCCGAATGTATAGCTTCCCTCAAATAGTAGAAGTGTGAATTCAGGGTTATCCTTCCTGCACGAGTCATGTGCTTATAGACCACACGGCTTCCAAAAACCTTGATAATAACTTAAATTAGTTGGTATTATATACTGAAGCGATGTAATATTTTTGTCATTGACTTTTTTTTTATTAAGATCGCATGGACTCAGGTTGCCAAGCATATTCAATGTAAAATCTTAAACAGTAGTGTTTAACAGGATGGTGAATCCAACCTGATCCAACCAGAAATATTACAAATTAAAATAAAAGTTAGGGTACCTATACTGCGATAGCCAGTTTTACATAACCTGATTTATTCATCCAATTACCACTCTATTACATACTATAAACTGGAATAGAGTCAGAAGAGTACAGGATTTTATCTAAACGTGAGACCGATTTGAGAAAAAAGCGCACAATAATACTGGTTGAATGCTGCATATTATCATTTCCAAATCTTCATACAAATCATAACTTGTAGATTTCAATACGCGACGTAAATAGCAGGTGCTCGATGATGTTTTGGTTAACCCTTACTTGCGGAGTCGTATCCAGTTTCTGATAAATTAAAGTTCCTGCTATTATTTGGCTAGCAAAATAGTCTTCAATAGTCCCATGGACACGTTGTAGTTTATACTGAGTAGTTCCATTATTGAATTGCAATTGATTGAATTCACTATTTATTCTGACATTAAACTCAATTAGACCTGTCCCATTCCATATTATATATTCTTAGTCCACTTTATTTTGCCATTTCAATCTGACTACGGCACATATGATGTCATGGCTGTGGCAATTTATCCTTCTGATATATATATATATGTAATTAGATTTTCCTATCTCGATTTCCACAGTGTAATTGTCCAAAGTTACATGTAGAACACCAAAATCACATAAATTGTCTAAGGTAATTTTCAAATTTCTGACGATTTTTATCATCTAGTAATTTTAGTCATTCATTGTTTCATTTTTAGATATCTGCAAGAGCTGGTGATAAAATGAAAATGGCAGCTCCAAATAGGAGGAAAGCGTATATGAATCGCATCAAAGAGAATGAGTCGAGCCACAAAGAATATTTGGCCAGGGAAAAGCAGAGGTGGACAAAGAGAAAACATATAGGAAAGACATATAGCGTGGAGGGAATGACGGATTCACAGAGGAAAAACCAAAGATTGAAATGGAGAGAACAGAAAAGGGAAGCAAGGAAAAAGAAAAAAGAAACAGAGACAACACCCACCAGCAGCGGAAAGAAGAGAGGACGACCACGAACACGATGCCCATCAAAAAACAAACAATACCGAGTAATAACGAAACTTGAAAATACAATCGAAGAAAAGAATAAGATCATTAGACGACTTAGAAAGAAGAATGATAGAACAGCTATTCGGCTTGAGGAAAAATCTTATTCACCCAGAGGGAAAGCAAATCTTTTGATGAAGAAAATTCGGACCGGGAAGCCCGACAAACAAGTTAAACGATCCTTAATACTACATAATGCATTCATGGAGGACGTACAATCAATAAGAAAGAATACGGAGGGACAAAGGAAGTTTGCACAAACCATCAGGTTGTCGATCCTCAAGAAATACAGATGCATGAGTCTTCTGAGAAAGCAAACTGGATTGGGAAGGCGCCCAACCAGCAACCCATCTCTCAAAAAAGGTCGCTTGATTGAAAAAAGTAAGATTATGCGCGCGTCCATTCGGGAGTTCATCACACGAGACGATAACAGCAGAGTGTCACCATCGAAGAAAGATCTTAAAAAAGATGGAAAGCAGAAGAGATTTCTGCTCCACTCCCTGAAGATGCTCCATACGAAATATCTAGCAGAAACAAGACAGTCTATATCTATGAGTTTCTTCTGTAAAAATAGACCACCACACGTCGTTAAACCATCCCTGAAAGATCGTGAATTATGTCTTTGCAAATACTGCGAAAACATGCGTTTAAAGGTTGAAAGACTGAACAGGGAAAATGTGATAGCAGGAACTCAAGATCCCGAAGAATACATCAGAAAGTTAGTCTGCGACACATCAAACATGGATTGTATGTATGGCCTGTGTGTTCGATGCAGGACAAAGAAGAGAGTGAAATGTCCTCCGAGTTCCGATCTCACCAGATTGGTCGAGTGGCAAGAGTGGACGAATGAGATGTGTAGTTACACCACGAAGGAAGGCGAATGTCGAAATACCAAGAGGACTGTAAAATCATCCAAACACACCACACTGAAAGAACTGATAGAGATCACCAATGAGTCCATGCAGCGGTATACAAAGCACATATATCGTGTTTACCACCAATTTGCAGCTTTGAGGGCTCTGAAGTTGTCGCTTCCAGATGATGAGGCAATTATTCACTGCGATTTGCCAGAGAAACAACAGAGGTGCATTTTGGAGCCTCTCACAGACAAGCGACTCTTCACACGGTTATGATTTATTCAAACAGACGGCCTGAATCATTTTGCACGGTGTCATCGTCAAACAACCATGAAGCACCAGCAGTTTGGGCTCACTTGAAACCGATTTTTAAAATAATCAAAGACACAAGGCCATTTGTCAAAAAGATCCACGTAATAAGTGATGGTCCCACGTCCCAATATAGAAACAAGACGTCGTTTTTTCTAATAACAACAGTTCCACGGCAATTGGGATTAAAACTTATTTGGAATTTTCTCGAGAGCGGTCACGGTAAGGGTGCGGCTGATGGTGTTGGTGCTGCTGTGAAAAAAGAGGCAGACAGACTAGTATGCAGCGGGATGGATATCCCAGATTCGGATGTATTCTATGAACTACTCAAAAGATCCCAGCTGAATGTAACATTCCGAAAGGTGACAGATGACGACATACGCCAAACTGCACAGATGGTGCCAGAAAACTTGCGAGCATATCCCGGAACAATGCTCGTTCATCAAGTGAGTATTCAGATGAATCATTGAATGGTACAGATAGTACATAAACGATTCCTTCGTTTTCACTAACTAATCTTGAATTCTGAAATATGTATTGCATGACACCACTTAACACGCTAACAATTCATGTGTGGGAATGTTAAAGATGCATTATCCGAATTAACGCTCCTAAATTACTATTTCTTTGGCATCGGGGGTAAAAAATAATTGATTCGAGTCGAGGAACCCACCACAACCATCAAAGCTCAGAGTGATCAAATATCACTTTTTGTTATTTCTCGAGATGTGCAATTATATGTGGCCCAGAAACACGTCGTCAAATGGACGATCTCGGAGAAAATTGCGGATTAAGATGGATAACTCTAAAACCAGGTAGTAATACAGCCAAATTTTGTGATACGCCAAGTGATAATACGGCCATATTTAGTAGAAAAAAATGTTGATAAATAACACGTTTTGGGAAATTTGATTAGCAATATTTTGTTGCAATTAATCGATTCTGATCATTTTTAAAGAAATTTTTTGTTGTTGTTGTGTATCTTGGTGTTATGGGGACCGTCTGATCTGGTTGAGTACCTTCAAATTACGTTCAATGAGCTTAAGACGTTTGACCGATTTGTAAGCTGAATATAATTCAAATTTACTTTGCCATTCATATATTTAAAGTGAAACTTCTAGCCAACTAAATTCAGTTTAATATCAGTTTGTGAGCATTTGTTATATAACCAATCTACTTTGTTTCTGTCAGAGTGCATTACCAAGGATGATAAAATACTAGCGTTCTTAAATGCCATACTCAGTTTGATAAAACCAGTTTAGGGAGCCTTAAATTTCTTGACCGTTATACTTCCAACAGACATGTACATGAACGTTTCTCATATGGATTTCTGTCTTTCACTGTCGTGTTTTGTTTCTGACATTATCTTGCAGGTTTGGCCTGAAGATGTGGCAAATCAGCACAGTGATGGTGTGATCATATGCCGATATCTGAGTTGTTATTGTAACGAGCAACTACACTGCGACTGCCATTCACCGAAAATTTGGAGCATAACTACGGAAAAGGTGCAGTATATATAATCATGATTGTTATTTTTTTCAGTCCTTGATGGTATATTTACATGTACAATGTTTCCTTAATTAAAGACCAATCTATTCGGAGACATTTATTTTATTAATATTCTCCATAATTAGTTTACAAATTGCCTTAATGGATCATTCAAGAAGAATGCAAATAATATAGTTCGATCAATAATTAAAGGTCATGAGCACCTTTTAAATGATTACGATAGTCAATATTGCTCAACTGCAACTGAATATATTAGATCCACCATTTTTCACAGTAACCAATATTGTTTGTATGTTACCGATAAACATAATTATATTTCTTATATAGGACACAGATAGTCGAAAGATCAATGCCCCTGAAGCAGAACACAGAACAACAAAGAGACAGACACGGATATTAAAGGGACTCAATCCGATCAAACGGTCTCCATATCACCAAGATACAACAACACAACAACAAAAGCAACATTTCTTCAAAATACGCTTTAGTTATCAGAATCGATTAATTGCAACAAAATTAAGCTAACCATGCACTGGCAATTTTAAATTTCCCAAAACGTAATACTACTTGATTTTAGAGTTATCCATCTTCATCCGCAATTTTGTCCGAGATCGTCCTATTGACGACGTGTTTCTGGGCAGATATAATTGCACATCTCGAGAAACAACAAAAATCGTAGTTTATCACTCTGAGCTTTGACGGATGGGTTCCTCGAATCGAATTAATTATGTTTTACCCCCGATGTCAGATAAATAGTCATTTAGGAGCGTTAATTCGGATATTCATCTTTAAATGTAACTAGATATTAACGTTGAAACTTCATATAAAATGTACTCATTAATATATCATATGCATGCATCGGACCAAAAATTAAACTAATGCGAACTTAATTTGTTACAGAACAAGCAGCGGGATTCGAGGAAGACGACGTCGCGATCAAAGAAGACACAGCCCACATCTAGGAAGACTATGTCGAAATCTAAGACACAGGGACGCAAATGGTTTTGCATCATATGCAGCGGGGATTTCGATGATTCACGACCTCGAGAAAAATGGATTCAATGTGCAATGTGTAAGAACTGGGCGCATGAACTGTGCACCGACGAAGAAGGGTCATGTAGAGAATATGTGTGTGACATTTGTCTATAAGTATTATGTGGCATATATATGTAATGCACAAGTTGTTTATCATGTTTAATTGTAGCATACGGTACTTACACAAGCATATTCTGTTCTTGTATAATTATGCTGTTCGGAAATAGAAACATCGTTAATTATTGATATGTTAGATATCCCTGTTAATTCATATTTATTAATGTCTATACTATAGTTATATAAACGTATGCCTTACATTAAACTACAACACAAAGGATCACAAGTATATATGTTGTTTATATTTCAATACATTGATTACACTCATATTATGTGTGTAATGGTAGTATACAGACCTACACACCCACGGAAATCTACTATACATAGTCATGCATGCTAAACAGAACGATTAACAGGTACTCTCAATGGACGTCATACCTGTTTTGCGTTCTGTGACATGTACCAAAATTGGTGTCCCCTAGTATTCTGCTTCGGAATGAGTGGAAAGCTTAATAATTTATCAGATATTGGCGTGTGGCGATAAGTGGACGTGTTGTATGAAAATTGAGTCCTTGAAATCAGCGCAGGGCACAGCCATGTACACCTGATAACATGGCCAACCACGAAGAGAGCGCTTTTTGTCATACCAAAATGTATAATTTATGTCACGTGATCGTTATTGTGACGTCAAATTCTATATTTGGGTCCAGATCTAATTTCTGCCAATGTAGTCGGTGTGTTTATGGCATCATCTAAAATGGTTCTATTTGAAATATGATCGAATAGTTATAGATATAGTGGGTCTATACAAGTTTGGAAAAAGAGCGAATTTTGCAATGACGTCGCCCTGTTTCAACCAAAACGTCATTTTAACCAAAAACGTCATTTGCACATGCTATATTGAACGACCTTGAATGACCTTGACCTTGCCCTAGAATTTTGCCAAATGTTATTTTCGTGGAGGCCAATATCTGTGCTGCCCACCAACATAAAATTCATCGGCATTTTCCTTATTTCATTTTTTCATATTTGATTAGCCCAATTTGTTCATTTAAGGGAGAATCACCCGTATACGTGCACATGCCTGAAAATCCCCCCCCCCCCGCCCCGATCAGAGGACCATTTTTATGATAGCGAGAATGATGCATTATGCATAGGCTATATATGGGATATATAAATTCCACAAACATTAACACGTGGGAGGAAAGCCACATATATGCATTTAGGCCTACTATAAGAGATTTACAGCGGTCGACAACATGCGTAGGGGAGACCCGGGCAAAGCGGATCACGTAATTAAGGTTTTCTTGTACAAAATGCAACCGGCAATCAGACATATTAGCACAGTCAGTTTCTAATCATGATGGCATAACATTTGGCGTAGGATGCATTCAGATACATCTATTGGTTTGGTTGCTATATGGTGATTTTTAATTTTGATCCGCTTTGCCCGGCCGTCGGGCAAATCGGATCACCACATCGGGCAAAGCGGATCAGCAAACGAATCCTTCTGAAAATGCAATACTACTCAACTAATCATATATTTTTCAGTTTTATTTATGACAATCATACATATTTATTGCAAATAATTAAAATTGCATTTTTCCAAACGTTCCAATTTTTCAATTATGGTCATGCTCCGACAAGGCACGAGTTTTGTCGACCCATCTTATTAAAATTGTCCAAATTCACTTAATCTACGCATGTGTACCGGAAGTTAGTCATGTTGTGAATGATCCGCTTTGCCCGATCCGCTTTGCCCACAGCACATCTTTTTACAGTCCGGGGCATTACGCGGGTGTCCTATCGAATTTAGCAAATTGACATATTGTCTTATTTTACACATGTATTGCCTAAGACATCGACAACATTTATTCGGGTAGATGGGTATGTGATCGTCGACCTGCGCAATAGATATGCGCAAACGCACAATAATTATAAATTTGGTAAAATCGAAAAAATGTCGACGAAAATGTTCTACTGGGCTACAAACTTTTAATATACCTTGTTCTCTGTGGAAAAGTATAAAAACTAACCCAACACGAAACGACCTTATTCTAAAATACGGATAGATAAGGAATAATTTGATAGTATATTGAAATAATAAAGGTGATCGGCTTTGCCCGGGCGATCCGCTTTGTCCGGGTTTCCCCTAGTACAGGCCTATATAAAGTTAAACTTTATTATTTTTGATAGTTTTTGTGTGAAATTTTAAACAAATATCAGGTACATGTCATATAACTCTCCGAGAATGTTAAAAACAAATTCTAACTAGGCCTACTCATATATAGTAATTGTATATTGATTTTATGCGACAAAATATAGACGGAAACAGTCACAATTTAATTGTGTTAACTGCATTAATGTTGAAGTTTTGCGGTCAGAAAACACCAGATATAAAAATAGTTTTATTGGGAATTTTTTTCACACCAAATGCTCAGAGAATATAGAATAATTAAACATAGCCCTATCCGCGGCTATCTAAAATTATTTCCGCGTGTTGGGGATTATAATTAACCATCATGCTACATGTCGTGCAACGGAGAGCGTTCATCTATACGACGATAATAAATTCACTCTTTCGTATATCCCGGTCCTTTTCGGAGTGTTCGACAAAAATGAAACTTTATATTGTTTGAATGTCCCCTTTTCTTGTTGAGGTGTGATAGATACCTCAAACTTGACAAGGAATGGATAAATTATATCAAACGGTTAATCCGCTTAAAACTGAGGTCATTCACCGGTACCTATATATGCATGTATCTATATATAGGCGTATATATATATTGAGAACAATTTATTTGAGACATCAATTGACTGCTGCGCGAGTTGATCGGCGACATATCAAAGTCGTTCAAATGGTATGTTCGTTTACTAAAATGACCATTCCTTAAATTCCTTTGGCACCCTCATTGTATACGATTCAATGACAGTGAACATGAAAAGAAAGAAAATAGTTTCTCATGGAAGATTCCCCCCTTTGTTTGATTGTGTTCAGTGTTTGTTTTTTTGCTCGTCTTTTTCTCGACGGGCCCCCGGATCATTTCGGAAATCGACATAGCTCATGCCATGAATCTCTACTCTGGCTAATGCCCGTTGAGATCATATTGCAACAGTATAAAATCTGGGAACTTTTTGAAGTTTTGACAGGTAACCTTATAATAAAGTCGAAAAGGTAATACGGGGAATATATTTCTTATATAGTTATATATAGCTGCATGTTCCTTAATAATATACTTCACTATAGGTGAAGATCCCACTCGAAATTGCATGTTTTTCTGTGACTTTTGTGAGTCGATATCGCAATATATAAACATTGAAATATAATCACCCCGGGAAAATCTGCAGGTCTGGTTGGAAACACAATCATTGACGCTTTGATACGCAGATTTCAAAATACACGATAACGGACCAATTTTCATTGTTTCTATGACAAAAATTATTGCAGTTAATAAATTGTATATGGATTACTAAAATGCCCAAAAACACAATATGCAAATGCAAATCTTTTTTATTTTAGCACAAAATTTTAATTAAGTTTATTACTATTAGAATAAAAATAACCGAAAACGAAATAATTTCATAATTGAAAAAGTTCATATTTATTATTAAGCCGCATAGAACAAAGCTTATTATGCCCCCGATCTCCGATGGAGATTTGGGGGTATATAGTGGAGCCCTCCGTCCGTCCGTCCTTCCGTCCGTACGAACGTTTCAACTCATAACTTTGGTTTCGCTAACTCAATTCAGTTGATCTTTGGTATGCTAATAGACCAGCCGGGGGGACAAGATTTCCCCATAACTGTGGTTTCGTCCGCCCATTTTTTCCAGAGTTACGCCCCTTTTTGGACTTAGAAAATTCAGTTTTCTGTGGCATATGAACGTTTCAACTCATAACTTTGGTTTCGCTAATTCAATTCAGTTGATCTTTGGTATGCCAATAGACGTACCAGCCGGGGGGACAAGATTTCCCCATAGCCGTGGTTTCGTCCGCCCATTTTTTCCAGAGTTACGCCCCTTTTTGGACTTAGAAAATTCAGGTTTTCTGCTACTTTTTTTGGTTTCCAGATGATAACTTGATTTTGGATTGTTTATTTGCAAAACCCGTTTTTTTTGTGTATTACCAATATCGCAATACAGGTCAAGGTAAAATTGCGGTTCAATCTGTTCAATCGGATAATTTTTGTGAGAGTTATGACCCTTTTTCGACTTAAACAATTCATATTTTTTTTTAGAAAATTCAGTTTTCCTTCTATTTTTGTGGCACCAGACCAAATTTTAAGCTAATATAGAACAACATGTGGCATTTTTATAGCGCTTAACCAGAAAGTTTCTCTGATTGTACAGTCGGGGGCGTTACCTCTGCCCAGCGGTGCACTTGTATATGAGTGTGAAGCTGTGAGCAGAAAACCTGAACATATCCAAACTACCAATGTCCGATAAGTGTGGCATTTTATAAGTGTAGACAAATCTTTCCAAAGTTCCATAAGTGTACCTACCGGTACATACATGTTGTAAAAGTGTGGGCAGCGTTCCCAAACATTTTAAAACAAACATGACATTTGGATCTTATTCCCCATTTCTTATTCTCAAAAATGTCTCTTTTGGCCGATTTGATGGTATGGGTGGGTGGCCCACCCCAAATACCCCATAGCAACACCCCACCCCACCATCACCCAGGGGAGTACATACCACCCCGAGGGGGTGAAAATGGGGTATGGACCATTTTCGAGAACGGTAAGCCGTAAGGATTTCGGCCGATTTGACGGCATGGGTGGGTGGCTCACCCCAAATTCCCTAGAAACACATCGACTCTACCCCCTCCCCAGCCATCACTCCAACCATCCACACAATGATGTAAACTGAATTCTCACTTCACTGTCAGTACAGTGTCGGTTTTATGACCGTATTTGCAGATGCAGACTGGCTATTGGTGAATAAGTTAGATTAGCTAACTTTTAGCTAGGTGGAATTTTATGGTAATTTGTTTGTGTTAAATTAGCTAGATTCTAGTTAAGTTCACTATATGTGTCTCAATTCTAAGTTGGATTAGCTACTTTTCAGCTAGGTGCAGTTTTCGAAAATTTGTCTGTGTCAAATTAGCCAAATTCTAGCACAGAATGATATTTTCTATGTTGAATTAGCTAACTTCTAGCATATTGGAACATCCTTGGGGCCAAACATTCAATCAAGCTAAAAACTAACTAATATGTTAGCTAAGTTCTAGCATATATTATTAGCTAAGTTCTAGCTACACTAGATATTAACTAAAGTTTTAGCTAGGTTTCAGTGTAATTCTTAGCTATTATTTAGTATAGCTAAATTATAGCTAACAGGTTAGTGTATTTTTAGTACAATTATTAGCTAATATCTAGTTTAACTAGAAACATTAGTGTAGCTAAATTTTGGTAGGGGCACCACATGCTATTTACATCAAATGCAAAAACCATCGCCTAGCACTAGTGCTTGTTCATTTAACCCTTTACCCAACAGAACGGCCCTGTGCCAATGCATTCTCTTATATATAAAATAATGAATTATGTGCCAATGCATTCTCTTATATATAAAATAATGAATTCATCATCTGTCACCACATGCTATTTACATCAAATGCAAAAACCATCGCCTAGCACTAGTGCTTGTTCATTTAACCCTTTACCCATCAGAACGGCCCTGTGCCAATGCATTCTCTTATATATAAAATAAAATAAAAAAGATTTTTTTTTAGGCCAATGCATTCTCTTATATAAGAGAATGCATTGGCACAGGGCTAACTGTAACTATCACAATGTGGTCAAGGAGCCGGTTCCAATGATATCCATATTTGTATGGTTCTATTGAGACAGACCGAAGATATTTTAGGCTGTTGAAGCTTTATTTGGCCGGTTTTGGCCGGTTTGTTGGGTAAAGGGTTAAAGCGTCCACTACTAGATGGCTGAGTCATGGCGCTGCTTGTTCCAGATTGATTTCGCATTGGGATATCGTCATTGATACCCTCGACTCGTTGTTTGAATCTAGGGGCGACCCGGAAATCAAAGGATGTCGCGATCAACTTTTAAAGCTATCACTTTTGTTGCTATTGGTAGCCGATATTCTTGTGCCAATCAACACGTTTTCAATGTTTCTGCAGAAGAAATGTCTAAACTACACTGCCGTCCCAGCCCGCTTCCAGAAGCTGAAAAACTCCATTGTTCATCTGAAGGATAATATTCTCTCTGGGAAATACTTCGCAATGTCAACTGAATACTATGAGTCGGCTAAGAGGATGATGGAGCTAGCTAAACACGAGGAGAAGCACAGTTTAACGATAACCCGGCCAATGGGATCCGGAAGTTTATCAAAGAGACAGGAGTTCCATTCTTGGATTCGCTGATTGTGGAGTTGGATGAGGCAATGTCTGCTGACAGTGACGTGGCGCCACTTTTCAATGCATTCTCTCCGGCAAACGGGATGTCCGACGAAGAGCGTGGTACTTCCATCACAGCCTTAACACAATATTATGGCAACCCCCAGATAGACACAGATGATAGTGGGACGATCACATCACCATCAGTCATCGACAAAACATCAGTCATCGACATACACAGGATATAGAATCATTTCTTAGTGATTTTAACGCGAGTACCAAGAGGAGTCAGCAGGATTTGCGACACGAGACATCAGTGCTGGTCAAAACAAACTGAAACAGGCTAATGTAGCAGCGTACATCGACAACCATCCTGTTGATGGATCTACTGTATTAACCCTTTACCCAACAAACCGGCCAAAACCGGCCAAATAAAGCTTCAACAGCCTAAAATATCTTCGGTCTGTCTCAATAGAACCATACAAATATGGATATCATTGGAACCGGCTCATTGACCACATTGTGATGGTTACAGTTATGCCCTGTGCCAATGCATTCTCTTATATATGCGAGTCGACCATAGGTCGCCTCGCATATATAAGAGAATGCATTGGCTTAAAAAAAATCTTTTTTTAACACTTTTTACCATTTTTTCTTACATTCTTTAACAATTTTATAATTTTTAATGTGTTAAGCCAATGCATTCTCTTATATATGCGAGGCGACCTATGGTCGACTCGCATATATAAGAGAATGCATTGGCACATGGCCCTTCTGTTGGGTAAAGGGTTAAAACAAATGCGAAGCAACGGACGTGACACTATTGACTGTATGCGGTTATTTGAAATGTTGCTTCTAATTCCGTCGTCCACATCGAATGTTGAAAGCGCCTTTTCTGCAATGAAACTGTTGTGTAGCCCATTGAGGTCCAGTTTGAATCAAACAAACTTGGACCGAATGCTGCGATTTTGTTTGAATGGTCCATCAAGTTTCAGTGACCAAGACATTGACGCAATGGTTGAGATATGGCTTACTGAGAAAAACAGAAGAGGACAACCATACCACAGTACTAAGTTCACAAAAATCACTTTGTACATTCCTCTTTGTATTGAATCGTGTGTCCATTCCTTTGCATTTTTCGATTGTATGGTGGAGAATGTACTCAAGATTATGTATTTGTCAAAGCGCTGTAACAACATAATTTATTTGGGTATTAATCTAGGCAATCGCCGTGCCCGCAATATTGGGCTGAACTGGCGTGATGTTGGGATGTGTAACTCATTCTTCTATAGTGCGTGAAGAGAAAATCAAACATTTTGTCGAACTTTCCGATCAAAACTTTATTGAATTGTCAAAATTTCTCACTCAAAGTATGAAAATAAAAATATTATGCATATAATCTTATGATGAATGAGGAAAAAAAATCAAATCAAATTTCTATACAGTTTAATTGAGAACATATCAAGGGCCAAAAGAGTTAGAGCAACACGGCGTCCTCAGTAACACCAACAGTGCAAGTGTCTTGGAGTTGAACTCTATTTGCTTCGCTGGTCAAATCATGTTACTGGCTTTTTTTAATTCAGGTGCATATTATTAATAGCTCAAAAACATAAACAAATCAAATAAATATTTTATTGGAAATAAAAATAAAGTTTGTAAATAAAAATCTGTAGAATAAAACTATATTTGATGACTGTACACATATCACAATGCGGAGTACATTGATTTAGTCAACTTGAAAAATAGCACAGCGAGATGCAGTTTTCGTTTTATTACGATTTTATTTTATTTTGAAATCTACCACAGAACCCAACAAACACATAAACATTAATAATGTAACATCCATTTTATTGTTTACATTAAATATAAGATCAATTTGTTGTGTTATAATGCAATATTTTTGTTGTAAACTATGACCGCGAAAAAAGTCGGAAAACTCCGGGCGCTCTGGGGCTTTATGGACGTTACGCGGCAGGGCGCTCTGGGGCTTTCTGAATGCTAAAGGGTTAAGGGAGATAACCCAGCCTGGTTTCTAAATAAGGCTCTGATGTATGTGTCGTCCACAGGCAGTTTTAGGGAGATAACCCATCATGGTTGTTACTAGCGGACACTCTATACATAAAAGTCTTAATCCGGTATAATTGCCTTAAATACACATATACACATCACATCAAAAACCTCAACCTTTAGTTTGTAGATCACATGAAAATCCCAACCGTTCGTTTGAGTCTGATTTCATTGCATGGATCATAACGCACATCACATTAAAACCTTAACCTTTAGTTCGCACTGCACATTGCATGAAAACCTCAATCTTTAGTTTGTGTGCGATTTCTTCGCGTGGGTTTTGATGCACATCATGTGAAAACCTCAACATTTATTTTGCTTCTGATTTCATCAAGCCTTGAAATAGGGGGTCTGTCATTTGCAGATTGAGGTCTCCAAAGGGTGAATTTAGTGATGCTACCCCGCATAGCGGGCTAGCATCATCAAATTCACCCTCTGGGGACCTTATTCTGTTTACACCTCAGCAGAATGAGGTCCCCAGAGAGTGAATTTGGTGATGCTAGCCCACTATGTGGGGTAGCATCACTAAATTCACACTCTGGGGACCTCAATCTGCAAATGACAGACACCCTATTTCAAGGCTTGGATTTCATTGTGTTCATCATAACGCACATCACATAAAAACATCAACATTTAGTTTGTGTCCAATTTCATTACGTTGATCGTGATCACATGAAAACCTTAACATTTAGTGATGTGAAACACTCCAAGAGGTCACTGGGAGACAAATTGTCCTACTTGATTCACAATTATATGGCTCATCCAGAAGGGATCAACATATCTCTATAAAGGCAGGGGGAGTGTAGTAAGCGCGGTCAAGTGTAGAACCCCAACTCTGCGCGTAGAGACCCGATCAATTGGACAAACGACCGAGTAATCACGGAAACCCACGGAAGATCCCAAAAGTGCCATGCTCCTCACTCGAAACTCAGACCTACCCGAAGCAACAGCTCAGTTACTCGTTAACATGTAATTCTACGCATCTTATATATAGCAGGTACATTGTCATTACATAATAGTTCTTCCAAGAGTGTGTGCACATTCTTTATCGCTATTTTTGACAAAATGATTGCGAAGTTTCCATTTGGTGAAATGATATTTGAGGACCGTAAAGCTCTGAATCCGAAAGGAACATATTGCACATTGTGTTAGCAGCACTGCTAAGTTTTAAATTGTTTTCGAAAGAAGTCCAGAAAAGATGGATCCATCACAAGACGAGGAGACAGTCCCAAAATTAATAGATTGTGAAGTGGAGATGGAGACAGCGTTAGCAACAAATGCAACTATAAGCGACGCAAGTTGAGGCAACTGATATTATTCTTGGTCCAGAAACTGCTGCGCAGGTAATGAATACAAATTCTTCCATAGAGATATTTCCTCTGAAACAATCTATGCAAGTTGATCCTATTGTTCCAAAAATAAAAATCGCATGTTGCTTCGAAACAAAAACTGCCATAGTCACTCCAAAGTTGGGAGGAACAATGTAAACATGTCTTCTCTTCTGAAATTTTCACAATTGACTTTGGTATATTGGAAGTTGTTTTGTGTTTGTTAATGTTATTATGTTAATTATGATCATACATGTATTACTATTAGTGAATAAACAATGTGTAACATAAAATTGGCCCTATATTATAGACAAAACTGAAAGCAATAAACACAATAAGACATTTAAATAAACAATATGAAGATATATACAGATATATATGATCTGCCGTAATCAACTCTCCATCGCATATACATCCGATATCTAGCTGCTCACCGTTTTCATAAGAGCCCAGCACAACACCAGCGGGCATTAATAGGCCTTCAGAATTTAGGTGGGAAATTAGGTGTAAATCATAATTACAGAACAGTGGATGACCGAAAAGAAAGCATATGAGGCTGGCAGAATATGTATATCTCATTGTTCGAACTAGGATCAATATTGTAATCCAGCCAAAAAGAATTCTAATTATGACAAATCAGAAGCCGATATAAATCTAAAAGTTTCAATACCGTCACCGTGTTCAAACTTAGATGCAAAAATGACTCCTCTGACGAAAACAGTTCAGAAGCCAATATAAATCTAAAAGTTTCAGTATCATCACCGTGTTCAAACTTAGATAAAGATTGTCATGCAACCAGAAGGGACTTCTGTAAAGAAATTAGCTCAGAAGCTACTGTAAGTCAAGAATGATACCCTCTATATTCAAAATGCCCAGATATCATTGAATGCTCTGTTATCTGATACATCGCTGTTATCAATTAAGATTTGAATGTTTTCCATTATATCTGGTGTCAATGACTCAATGTCGACAACATGACTTCAATTTCAGAATGTTTTTGTGCCGAAATGTGCTCATGTGAAAAGGCCAAAAAATAGACAAACTAAGACCCAAAAACTAGAACTCGGGAATTTTTTTTCGGACAAACCAGGTTTTCGAACTCCTCCGCGATATTGTTGCAATAGACTCATATACCAAATATTGTTTAAATCGGTTAATATTTCATTGAGTTATCACGCTAAACTTGGTTTTTGAACTCGTCCGAGATATTGTTGCAGGAGAATCATATACCAAATATTGTTGAAATCGGTTAATATCTCATCGAGTTATCGTGAAATCGGTTAATATCTCATCGAGTTATCATGCTAACAGTGATAAAATTGCTAAAAATAGACAAACTAAGACCCATAACTCCGCGAAAAAAATTCGGACAAACCTGGTTTTCGAACTCGTCCGAGATATTGTTGCAGGAGACTCATATACTAAATATTGTTGAAATTGTTTAATATTTGTGAAAAACTTAAACTAAAAACCATCTAAGATGGATAACTCTTGTAAAAAAGTTCGGACGTGACCCATTTTCTACAGGCAATAAATAGTCATTGGGAGCAACTGAGATATTTTTTTTTAATCCGTTCACAAATGTCAAAGTTATAAGGCATTCTTTATGTCTGCCCGCCCGCCGTCCCTCGTCAAACCATAAGTTAAACTCGACTAAAAATTCAGATAGACGATTAAGACCCAACGACACAGAAATGACTACACCAACTATAATTTTGTAAATATTGACCAAACTATGGTGAGGTTTGACAAGGTGCCAACATATACAAACAGCGTTATCAGTGATAATAGAAATAGCAACACAATGTGATAGGGCGATTGGGTGAAATCAGGGGCGCCGGAAGCATCCAAGGGCAGGGGGGGGGGGGGGCAGAGCCTACAAAAAGGGCACTTTTCAGCAAAAAAGGGCATTTTCTCCGCAAACTCCAGCAAACTCGGGAAAATAACCATAAATTAATTGTGGCAAAAATCCCTATTTTAATGGTATTTGTCAGTTTTTATGGCCGTTTTGTGATAAAATTGACAAAAAATTAATATTCCTTGTGAAATTGGTGGTATTTGGACCAAAAAAGTCACATTTTGCTATAAAAATATGAGATTAAACACACAAAGCATTTTCTGTCTCCAGAAAAAGGGCAAGTCCTGCCCCCGCTCGCCCCCCTTGGTCAAGGGCAGGGGGGTCAGCTGCCCCCTCTGCCCCCCCCTCTTCTGGCACCCCTGGGTGAATTCTCCCAATTAATCTTAACTTGTGGGAGCTTCACCGTTTAGTTCAATTTTATTAGTAATCACAGTACTTTTTAAGAGTATAATTCATTGTGGAATATGTTAGAAATACTGAATGTTTACAAATATTTTGAGTAACATGCCTGACATCGCTTGTAGAGAGGTGACAGTTGAGTGTTAATATCTGTGGACAGTTGTGTGTTGTTAATCTCTTGACAAAAGAAGTGTGTAATCCCCAATCTGGGGGTAACCGGTAGCAGCGATGAATTGCAGGGGGGGGGGGGACAACGTCCCCGCACCTTTTTCGTCGGGGGAACGTCCACCCATTTAATTTGTCCAGTTCAGATGAAAATTAATTAATGAAACAAATATTTTATACTCCGCACCCGTCCAAATCGAACTTGATCACATCGTGGGTCATATATTCGTAGTGTATATATATTTTTATGACGGAGTCTGTGCCAATGAAAGTGCTTTAACAGTTTAACTCGATTGGCACCATTGATGTCGGCTAGCCGTGGTGGATCCCGTAAATTTGAAAAGGGTGGCGCTATGTATTGTTGTATATATGATAGCATCATCCTCGCCACGAAGCAAGTGCAGGAGAGCATGAGAGCATGAGAGTGGAGTTTAACCACCCATTTTGCGCATGTATACTACATTCAAAACGATGCGTTTTCCTGTGTTCTGGGTCCAGTTTATATTGTTTTATATTAGGCCTATATGGAACGAGTGACAATAGCATTCAGTTCAATTACAGTATACTATGGAGGGTTAGTGATGGAAGATCAAAGCTTCTTATGCACTATCATTTCACTATCATTTCACTATCATTTGCACAGATTTTTAGAAAATAGTTCACTGTTCATAGTAGTATGGCAGATGTGCCTTTAGATAATCTTTTCACGATGATACAGCCGCCAGTGGGTTTTATATAGTCCGACCATTGATCCGACTACATTGTGTAACCTAGAGTGCACTGTATATGGCTCATGTTTACCATTCATTTGTCTTTACATATAGATGGAATTGGCTTTAATTTCGTGGGCCTCAATTTTCGTGGTTTCTTATAAAAAGGCTATTTCGTTGGGACGTAAATTCGTGGATCAGGTATCATATTTATGAATATCAACAGGTCTTTATGTAACCTGCGCGTGGTTAAACCATTATCCTTTATTAAGAGTTCAATTCATTGAGCATTGTTTATACAAAGCATTATAGCAAGGATCAGTTGTAGATAAATAGTTATGAATAGGCCATTACCAAATTAACAGGCATGTCTCTCACTTCGACAATGTAGTGAAAAAATGGATTTGTGACATTCGTATTAATGGAGGGGTTGTGAACAACAGAATTGTCGCCGGCGCTGCTGAAGCTATTGTTCTAAAATATGCAAAACACAAACTGGAATGTTACGGTGGCCATGTTAAGATTACAAAATATTGGTGTCGATCCCTACTCAGAAGAATGGATTATGTCAAACGAAAGGGAACAAAAGCGACAAAAACACTCCCGGCAGACTTCGAGGAGATTCAAAACGCATTCGTCAACAAAGTGAATAATGTGATAGAAACGTTTGACATGCCCGATAACATGATAATCAATTGGGATCAAACTGGTGTGTGCATGGTTCCAGGAGGTGAATGGACGATGGAGAAAGAGAGGAGCAAACAGGTGGCTATCTGCGGTCTGGACGACAATCGTCAGATCACATGCCTTCTAGCGGTGACCAAAAGCGGCGAGATGCTACCTCCACAGCTGATTTACGCTGGGAAGACGGACAGGTGTCTCCCAAAAAATGTGGATTTTCCAGATGGATGGGATGTGAATCACACGGAATCACACTGGTCGAATGAGGATTCTATGATCAAATACGTTGACAAAGTCATGATCCCATACGTTTTCAATTCGCGATTCCCTACCATTGAAGTCATGTGATCATAAAGCCATTGCACTATTTGATGTATTCAAAGCACATCGTGGTGAAAAACTGCTCGGTCATCTGAAAGAGAATGGTATTGTTCCGTTATTCGTTCCTACAGCGTGTACGGACAGACTTCAGCCTTTGGACTTAACTGTGAACTATGAGTTTAAAGAACAGCTTAAAGCCCGTTTCCATGACTGGTATGTGCAACAAGTCATAATGAGTATGGATGAGTGCGAGGACTTAACAGGTGAAGAAGCATCTTTGTTTAAACCACTTGAGAACGTCAATTCTAAAACCCGTTCACTCCAAGTGGTTGATCACTGCTGTCTAGGCCGTGTCACAACGGAAGGAATTAATCATATCTGGCTTCACAAAAGCTGGACTTTCTAGTGCCAAATCATAAATATGTGTTAAATGTGAAATATTATAAATGTAAATATTGTTTATGAACATGACGTTTCATCTCGTCTTCCGTATATTTTTGTTGACCCATTTTACGACATGTCAAAAAACAGACTTCATACCCCGATATTCATTTCGATCTCGTGCATTGAGAATTTCTCTGATTTACTCTGAGTCAAGTATTTCATTGGGTTTTGATTTTGTGGTTGGGTCGAACCACGAAATCAACAAATAATGGACCCCCACGAATAAAAAGGATTTGACAGTAGATGGAATTGTCTAAATTTTGACTCAACTTTTAGAATTGCTATATTTATTTTTGATAGCAATATTCAGTATTGAAACTTTGGGCAGACAAAACATAGCGCCGGGCGAGATAATTTCCGACACCCCGAACAAAATGTTGCATGGGTATACATAACGCGTGGAATACCAAATTGAAGTCATTTCAACTTGAAATGACTAATTACAATCCACAGTGAAAATAGCTCTTAGTCGGTCTCACAACTGGGCTCTTTAGGGAATGTCCAACCACTTTCTGTTTGATACTGATTCTAGAGTACTTTTCGATGAGGAATTCAGTGGTGCTGACCGATTTTTGATAAAAGGGGCCCAAATTCCATTTTTAAGGGCCTGAACCCCAATTTTGGGGTTCAGCACTTTTATCTCAAAGTTGAGCCCCCAATTAGAATTTTATTGACCTATATGGATCAGTGACACATACAGGTATCATTTCTGATATTTTCTGTACCATTATCAGACGGGATTGATCTTCAAGGAGCTCTTGACCCTGAAAATCCAAAATCGCCGACTTCAAATTTGCAAAAATTTAGCAAAGTCAACAATAATTAAAAATTGTGCTACCTATAGAATTATTTTCATCTTTAAAGGATTAACACCTTTGTGCTTCCTCTCATGAGTGCTTAGCAAGGTTTTTTGGATGTAATATATTGGTCATAGAATGAAAAATAGACATTTTCCGAATAACAAAGATGTTGAGGTAAATCATCAATTATAGGGCATTTGATCAGTAACCTAAAACTCCTGCAATAAGGTTACCTAGTGATATAGTTTGAATGAATACATGTAGTTGTGAGTAGTTCATCCTTTGCTATCTAGACTTCATGGCCTTTGATGTGAGATGGCTGCCAAAATGGTTATAAATGGGATGACATAATCACATTATCATTATAAATGAGTTCAATATGTTTTTTTCTTTAAATTTAAGGGAGAATAGAATGTATTTATGGTATTCTAATGTTGAATTGAATTATACTCAGCCCACAAGTAGGTTTAGTAAATGTTGAGTTACTACAATTCAATAAATCGGTGTGATTTGGTAGTCGAGCAGATTGTGTATTGAACAGTCCCACATCAATTTTGATTGGCCACATAACATCACCGCCAATTTGAATAAAGGTTCTACTATTTCCTTAACATGTACATTATTTTAGGACAAATATAATGGCTAGCCCGGCATGATCGCTTATACTTATATTCTGATTGAGTGTTTTTTTATGAATCTGAACATGTATGTACATTGTATATGTACACGTAGATGTATATTTGCCCAAAATTGTTTCTGGTTCAGTTTTGAGAGTTTGTAAGAAAACAAGTCATAAGAAAGAATGCAGTTGCAGTAATATTAAAAGATATTGTCCTGTTCAAAACTAATAAATGTATGTCTATTGGTTATTGGTGTGATTTCCAGTAATAAAGATTAAAAATAATCCTTCACATTTAGTCCAGTCAAATCTACACATTAAAAATATAGGGCTTCCATACATACAGAATATATTCCAACTTGACAATCGTTCCTTGTGTTCAACTGAGTGAGTTCATGTGAGGTTATTTGGCAAGCTTGATTCTAAAGTGTCAGTTTTATGGGCTTGAAATTCAGAACTCAATCCTGTTGTATTGTGAGTTCAAAGTGAGTTAGAAGAAAAATACAAGCATCAGTTGATATTAATACATATCAGACAAATCTACATTCTGCAGGTAGCCATGCTATGCAATACTGTCTCATATTTTAACTTATCAAGTGAAAATGATCACATTACCATTAACTATTTAATGTTGTTAAATTTTATAAAGTAGAGCCCATTTGAAACTGGTTTGCTGACCCAGAAAAACTTCATTTTATGATACCAGACTGTCCATGAGAAAAACACATACAAGACATGGAAGTCAGTGAATAATCACAAATAGTCATACACCATATCTTGTCAGATGTTTTTGTAGATCTGTGGATGTTGTAAAGAAATATAGATCTCCATTATATTTGCACCATTTTATTTTTCATATCGTCCCTTTAAATTTACTTTTATTTTTTGAAGTACTGTAAATGGTTTGGTTTGATGTTACAGGCACAGGATATATATATATACTTTACATATCAAATATTGTGTACCATGCGAGTACATGTGTCAGTTGCTTTAGTTGTGTGATGTACATGCAGTAACTATATTCTAGTGAAATTTATGGTCTGCACTCTGTAGTTTTTCAAAAAACATGCTATGGCCATGCCTATATATACATGTAGACTGATTCTAACACTATCATTGTCAGGTTATAATCAATGTTTGAGGATAGTTACTATGTATTTTTCATTTGTGTTGCATTTGTCAATATTAATGGGTCCCAGGAGCCCAGATGGTACTAGTGCGGAGCCCATTTAATTTTCATGAGATGGTGGACTGCATGTCCATAATCCTAAATAAACATGACTTATCAGACCGAGATGGTATAGTGTAGGTTTTCAACAACCGTGCTAGAATTATAGTTAAAAAAGACTCAACCATTATTTTCCACTGCCCTATATGTCACAATATATTCACAATATATTCATATGGCAGTATTCATCCGAAGTTGAGTGATGAAGCTAATAAATTTGCTATGATACTGCGGTAGAGCAAAGTGATCTGAACAAATCAAGGATAAGCCACTACATGTAGAAAACATTAAAAAACATGTATATTGTGAAATATTTTAATAATGGCCGCTGGTTGTTACAAACAGGCCATAATTGAGCTGACTATTCATGTTGTTTACCAAACATCAACGTACACATTACTAAATATTTTGAAATATATATGTTCTTGAATGTTTCAAACAGACTCTGGCTTTCGCGAAATGCACAAAACGCTCGGATTAGCCAAACAATGAAAAAATTACCAACTTTAGGTAAAATAATGGTACTCTTTCTTGACACAATCACTTTGACCTACACACATCATAGCAATCCAGCAGTACACATCAGCATGATATTAAATTAGCAGGAGCACTTAACCTGGGGTGGTATTAAAGATGAAAATATCTTAAAAATGGTAAGTTATGAGGGCTCTTAGCTATTATGAAGAATTATGTTAGTGAAATTATAGACCCTCATCTTCTTCAACCTGCAAGTGCTGCAAGTATCATGGCGTACCAAAATTAATCTGGGACTGACAAAGGCTCATTCTACTATTGATTGAATAGTGATGATTCCATCATTTCCTAAATCTTTTTGGGAGATGAGTTGTCATAGTCATTTTGGAAGAATTGATTACTTCTGAAATTTATACTGGGATATATGGCCATCTCTCGTCTAATTACAACATGTTTTTACTATGTACAGATAAAATACCCATTTTAATATCGCAACTTGTGGTTGCTGCATGAAGCAAACAGCTGGTCATTCCATTTAGCAAAAGTGTTTAGCATGTTCCATAGCTTGGTCACTTAAATCAGCGGCTAAATGTTGTTAACAAATTTTGAAAACCATGTTCAATCTGTACATTTCAGTTGATTAGAGCACAATCATTACCTGATTTTTGATAAAGCACACCAATTTCCAAGGCATGTCCAAAGTCTGGAAGGGCATTTGTTGTGTGTTGAGGTCAACATATGCTCAGCACCGATTTCCAGCTAATCCCATTATGTGTGGTCAATTGTGCCCAAAGTTGGTCAGAGCATGCGGATAGTTCTTTTCTAGAATAGATCTCGTCCTCGACTCAATTGATTCTGGTAAAGAACTATGTTCTATAACCCTCACTTATTAAAATAAATTTCAAACTAAAATGCAATTCAACATTAGAACCATAAAAGACATACTGTTCTCCTTTAGCTATAGTTTAAATGAAATGCCACATTGCACTCATTTACAACGATAAAAATGTGATATGTCATCCCATCTATAGCCATTTTGGCAGCCATCTCATATCAAAGGCAGTGAAATCAATATAAAAAGGATGAACTACTCATAAATATAAGTATTTATTCATATCATATCATTAGCTACCCTCGTTTGCACTACTAATCAATTACCATAAAATTTATGATTTCGTCAAAATCTTGGTTATTGAGAAAATGCCAGTTTTTCATTCTACGGCTAATACATTCCATCCAAAACCTTGTTGAGCACTCATGTGTGGAAGCACAATGTACTGATACTTTAAAGATGAAAAAAAATTCTATATGTTGCACTATTTTAATTATTGTTGACTTTGCTAAATTTTGGCTAATTTTGAAGTCGGCCATTTTGGATTTTCAGGGTCAAGAGCTCCTTGAAGGTCAATCCCGTCTTATAATGCTATAGAAAATCTCAGAAATGATACCTCTATGTGGCATTAATGCATATAGGTCATTAAAATTCTAATTGGGGGCTCAACTTTGAGAAAAAAGGGCTTAACCCCAAAATTGGGGTTCAGGCCCTTAAAAATGGAATTTGGGCCCCTTTTATCAAAAATCGGTCAGCACCACTGAATTCCTCATCGAAAAGTACTCAGGAATCAGTATCAAACAGAAAGTGGTTGGACATTCCCTAAAGAGCCCAGTTGTGAGACCGACTATCTATGGTTGAGTAATGTAAAACATGTAAACTGCCGTATTTGCATGTATGTAATCCGCAACTTAATGGGTTAATATACATCTGATGACGTTGGAATTCCATTACGTTTAGTTCGTCGCGTGTGCCTTAATTTAGCTTGAACGTCGTAGACCGGAGTTTCCCGCATATTCACAACAATAATATTATAATGTCTCGTCAGAGTAACTTTTCATTGTTTTTCACGAAACAAAATACAAATAAATCGACTGAAGTGGACAGCTGTTCGAATGGGGAGATAATGGTACCACTGGAAAATTTTGCCGATCACGACGATAGGTACAATTCAAAACTCAGTGCCTCCAATGAAATTGACAATAGGAAAACTATCAATTCTCATCGACGAATCAACTAAAATTTATATGCCAGAAATCTACTATGATTGTTTACCTGAAGGCCAAATTTGATTCTGGTTTCCAAAATATATATTTCTAGACTTAATGGTGAGAATGCTGATATACGTGTTGATATTGAAGACTGATTCAGCTTCGCGATGAATGGACCATCTCCCACCTCTTTATTTGGCAATTCATCACTGCCCCATAGCCCAGGAACTAGGTCACCAATCAGCCTGAATCAGGATATGATATTCTCGTGGTTCAGCACTGGTCATAATCCCAGCTGGCTTCGAGTGAACATAATCCCAGCTGGCTTCGAGTGAACATTAACATAATCCCAGCTGGCTTCGAGTGAACATAATCCCAGCTGGCTTCGAGTGAACATTAACATAATCCCAGCTGGCTTCGAGTGAACATAATCCCAGCTGGCTTCGAGTGAACATAATCCCAGCTGGCTTCAAGTGAACATTAACCCTTTACCAAACAGAACGGCCCTGTGCCAATGAATTCTCTTATATATGCGAGTCGACCATAGGTCGCCTCGCATATATAAGAGAATGAATTGGCTTAAGACATTAAAAATTATAAAATTGTTAAAGAATGTAAGAAAAATGGTAAAAAGTGTTAAAAAAAGATTTTTTTTAGACCAATGCATTCTCTTATATATGCGAGGCGACCTATGGTCGACTCGCATATATAAGAGAATGCATTGGCACAGGGCATAACTAACTATCACAATGTGGTCAAGGAGCCGGTTCCAATGATATCCATATTTGTATGGTTCTATTGAGACAGACCGAAGATATTTTAGGCTGTTGAAGCTTTATTTGGCCGGTTTTGGCCGGTTTGTTAGGTAAAGGGTTAACTTGACCCATCAAATTCAGTTCTCAAATAGCTTTTCTGAGCAATGAAATCTACCATTTGTAAACAACTGCTTCCAAGCCAAAATCTGAATAACACTGAAGAAATGTGAGCATACCTTTATTGTTCATCATTCTTCAGTGTTCAGTACACATACCCATATCTATTTCTTAGATATGATCTTTTTGTTTGTTGAATTTGGGTTCGAAAAAAATAGATTTTAAAAACTTCTATAAATTTCACATTTTGAATTTCTAACATAATCTACCATGAATTATACTCTTAAAATATTGACTCCATGGGTTTGGGCACAGTGATTACTAATAAAAGTGAACATAAACCTTTATTTTGGACTCCATTAAATTTGGGGAAAATTGGGTTGGCAAAGTCCTTAACGTCAATACTATTTATGTTGGCAGTTGACTGTGTGATTGTCAGTGGATTATCTTATGAGCCGCTTAACCATGTGGTTAGTTTTGCCGAGATCTGAATCATCAAAAAAGATCAAGAAATGAGACAGCAATTCGTCTGCAAATTACGCAATCTCGCCGTCCACAAACATTATAATGATGTAGTGTCTTTAGGATTAACCCTTTACCCAACAGAAAGGCCCTGTGCCAATACATTCTCTTATATATGCGGGTCGACCATAGGTCGCCTCGCATATATAAGAGAATGCATTGGCTTAACACATTAAAAATTATAAAATTGTTAAAGAATGTAAGAAAAAATGGTAAAAAGTGTTAAAAAAAAGATTTTTTTAGGCCAATGCATTCTCTTATATATGCGAGGCGACCTATGGTCGACTCGCATATATAAGAGAATGCATTGGCACAGGGTATAACTATAACCATCACAATGTGGTCAATGAGCCGGTTCCAATGATATCCATATGTGTATGGTTCTATTGAGACAGACCGAAGATATTTTAGGCTGTTGAAGCTTTATTTGGCCGGTTTGTTGGGTAAAGGGTTAATTCTCCCCAGCAGAATAAGTTATTCTGAGACATTCTAATATAATGTCCAGTCAGTGTGTCCTCAAACAGGGGCTAAATAGCTTCATGTCTAATGGTTTGGCCCAGATCTGGGCCAGCAATCTGGACAATTAGCAATCAGCTTGCCCCGACCTGGTTTAGCATAGAGTGGGGATTATAATCTTCCAGAGTATGACTGTGTGGCACAAGCTTGCACAGGCATCTAACCTACTGAGTGAGGTCACATGATTTGGCTGGTAACATTCAGTTTGTATTCTGAATCTCTTATGGGTAACATGTATTAGTTATTTGCTGGACATCCCAGATCTATGAAGAAGCCAGCGCTGATCAAAGAAGCCTGACATGGAACTGATTGTCATGCCCAGTAAAAGGTAACTGTTATCTATGAGAGATCACAGGGTTTCGGTGTGGCAAGATGCTACAATGATGTGTGGCGGGATTACATTCAGCTCATTATTCTGCTTAGCATAAATTATGTCTTTTTATTCATTTATTTAAATTTTACATATTTTTCAAATTCGTCCAAGTCAAATAAGAAAGGAACACTTGGTATAGTTCAGTTTGAACCAGAATTACACAATCAGATTGGTCAGAACGGACTCGCCTTGGGACGGTAGCCAGTCTCAGTTGCTTTCGTAATATGATTTGAGTATAAAAGAAATATTCAAACCTTACTTTGGGAGTTTGGTTGGTTCCAACTCTTGATAGTGCATATGAGTGTAAAATGATGAGTATTGATATCACCTTGAGCAATATTAATGATGGAGCATTATTTTCATATTTTTGATTTCCCGCCAATTATTAAATTTGGGGGTCGATAGATACTCCTTACCAATTCCATTTACACAGTTGTCAGTTATTGATTCAGGTTGCCAATTAATTTAAAGTGACAGTTCTGAGATATTAATTTTTGATGAAGTAATTTTCACCTATATAATTTAAAGAGGAACGTCCTAGTATTATCTTCATAAATAAATATTTATGAATGAGAAGTACATCTCAATTACAAGAGGTGGCATCAGAGATGCTGTGTCTCGTTTTCAGTGGCTACCGCCAATTGGTGTGCATCAGTATCGGTACACTAATTAATAGGTAAAATCGAAAAATGACTAATTAAGGGCCATAACTCCATCAAATTTTATCGGGCCAGGCTGGTTTTCGAACTCTTCCGAAATATTCTTGGCAAGTATGTCTATTCCAAATTTTAAACAAATCAGAGGACGTTTGTTGAAGTTATTGCGCTAACGAGCTAAAAATTCATGAAAAATGACTAATTAAGGGCCATAACTCTATAAAATTTTATTGGGCCAGGCTGGTTTTCGAACTCGTCCAGGATATTATTGGAAGACACTTATATACCAAATTTTAGTTGAATCGGATGACGTTTGTTGAAGTTACGACCATAACTCTATCAAATTTTATCGGACCGGGCCGGTTTTCTAACTCGTCCGAGGTATTCTTGGGAGACACCTATGTATCAAAATTTCAATCAAATAGGATGATGTTTGTTAAATTATCGCGCTAACGAGCTGAAAATTTGTGAAAAAATGACTAATTAAGGGTCATAACTATCAAATTTTATCGGACCAGGCCGGTTTTCGAATTCGACCGAGATATTCTTGGGAAACACCTATATACCAAATTTCAATCAAATCGGATAACGTTTGTTGAAGTTATCGCGCCAACGAGCTGAAAATTCGTGAAAAATGACTAATTAAGGGCCATAACTCTATCAAATTTTATCGGACCAGGCCGGTTTTCGAACTCATCCGAGATATTCTTGGGAGACACCTATATACCAAATTTCAATCGAATCAGATAACGTTTGTTGAAGTTGTTGCGCTAACGAGCCTAAAATCAGTGAAAAATGGCAAAGGGCCATAACTCTGTAATAAATGTGCGGACTAAACCGATTTTTTGTCTGCAGATTACGTGCATGGATATGTACTCACACACCAATTTTTGTATTAATCCGTCAATAAACGGTTGAGTTAAGCAAAACACGTCGCTCGCCCGCCCGCCCGCCGTCCCTCATCAAACTATAAGTCGAGTTTTGGAAAAAAAACTCTACTAATAAGTATAGAATATTCTGACTTACAAAGAGTGCCGGTTTGTTGCTTTTGAATTGAAATTTTATAATACAATTGGAACTCATCTTCTTGTGAATACACCCTTTGCACTAATGGATAAATTCGAGGGGAAATTCTCAAATGTGAATTAGTGATGCCCCAAGTAATCGACTTCTTAACCAAAGCAGAATTATGGGTAACTTTTCAGGATTTAGTCGGAAATATGGCTTGTTGCCATTCAACAAGGGGGTGGCAGTAAGACAGTCTGGCCTGACTATGCCACCCCTCGAATATACAATATAATATTTGTCAAATGTATTATGCATTATTATGTGTACATTGAAATAAAATATCCTATCCTTCATCGGAAAGCTCTCGCCGAGGCCGAGAGCTTTCCGATGAATGGCAACAAGCCATATTTCCGACTAAATCCTGAAAAGTTGCCCATAATTCTGCTTTGGTTAAGATGTCGATTACTTAGGGCATTATTGTACTTTTCGCAGTTTGGGCAGTCTTACACGGTCAAGTGACAAAGTGAAGGATGTGGAAGAAATAAAGATTGTGGGAGCGAGGAAGATGTGAGGGCATATGTTCTCCAAAAAGACACATCTTTCGCTTCTACCTCAACCAGCAGTTCTGATCAATCAACTTCACGACAACTACCATGCGTTCATCAACTAAATGACGGGCATCCCGGAAGGGTCTTTTACAGCAAAAAGCGAAAACGTCAGACATGACAACCATGACAATCTGTGTAGATCAAACACCAAAAAAAAAATTCAGAAAAAAAAAACAAAGGTATAATAAAGAATCAAATATTTGTATTTGTTGGAATAATGGCCGTTGTTAACACGTGGGCATGCTTTTGGATTATTATGCTATGTTTTGCCGGTATACTGACCATATTCTCCAAGATTCAGACAAAGTCAACCGGAATCTGCCAGATTTCTCAGTGCCCCATTCCGGTTCATTGAAGTTTCGGTCGCTGAATTTAATCTGCATCTTTCTATAAAAACATGTTTACCTTATCTTAACTCAAAATCGTTTACTCTACATATTTTCATCCAATTTAGGTATACAATTTTCGTGCGACTCCTGATTTAAAATTTTTTTTAACAAGACTCAACTAAATGATATCAAATTTACAGGAACCCCATATTTAAATCATGGAACTATAATTGTTTTGTATTCAGGGGATACGTCGATCAGCAAATTATATTGACGTATAGATCTCGAAAAATACGTGGTCCGAAGCACAGGCCCCTGGTGAAAATTATCAAAATGCCAATATACGCTATACAACTGGTATTTTAATAATTTTCCCTGTGGGGCATGTGGTCCGAAGGGGAATGCATTAATTTTAACTTTGGACTATAAATTGAAAGCTATACTAAATTTTGTGTTGGCATGCAATGTACATGTATAATTGCCGGGTTGAAAGCATGCTTTCCATTCATCAACATCAAAATGTGAGGGCCTATGTTCTGCAAATTGAACAATAATTATTAATAATTGAATAATAAATTATATAAATAGAGACAGATCAATCAGTTTCAACAATTATGAGACATACGTAATTCATGAGGGGTTGGGCTTGGTTTTATCAATTTGTCCGACTCTCCAAATGAATTATGTCATGTGTTATCAGAATCGACGATTGATCATGTCTTATAGATAAGATGTGACATCTTATAAAATAGTCAATAATTTGTGTTCCTACTTTGGAGAATTGGTTTCACATGTACCATGAGCACATGTCTTCAAGAACTACAAAATAAATTCAAAAAATGAACAAACTAACAACAGTAACATGTATCTGTGGATGCGAAACTGAAAAAGGCTGTTGAAGCTTTATTTGGACGTTTTTGGCCGTTTTGTTGGGTAAAGGGTTAAACTAAGTTAGTACATGCTCGCTCTAATTTAGTGAATGAAATAGATTGACAGAAACATAAAGTAAGAGTAATTCTGAGCCACATAAGGTCACGTGGCAAAACTTATCCATTCTATATTAGGTCTTATTTGAAGTTTTAAACGTTGTAATAAAAATAATTTTATTTCCAGACTTTATCCAAGCATATATGGGTCGCGCTATCTCTCGAGGAGTCGCTTCTGTTGGTGAAGTTGTCATTGCAACCTCCAGGAATCAGGATCAACACATACATCAATGGAAATAACCGACGACTATTCTGAAGAAACGACCAACATGCCTTCCCCGTGGCATCAAGCACACTGAAGATGTCACGACATAAATGTCAGCATAGACAATGCAAATATGAAAGTAAGTTCAAGTCCAATTTAACAAGGCACCAGAAACGACACTCTGTACACAAAGTGTTTGTTCCATGTATAGAGATAAACCAGTGGACAAAGCAAACTATTTGTGTGACAGTTGCCCTAAGAGTTTTTAAATACGGTATAAGAGCATACCGATGTCAAACACTGTGCACAGAAGTTTAAATGCACATATTGTATGAAGGTCATGTATAACACATATGATTTAGAAGCACATGTCAATGTTAAGTGTTGAAACGGTTAGCAATTTTAAGGAATCGACTATTCGCCAGAGGTAATCGACTACCAGTCGACAAGCCAAACCCATTCTAAGAGTTCCCGTTTCTATGCCCATATGACGTATAACATGGGTCATGTGGCATCGCAGTTTTGAGTATCCAACTCTTTGTTTCAGAACATTAAAATGGAAAGCACGTGAACTATATAATCTGCCGCCCTTGAGTCTCGCTAATGAGATGTCTGGTGTGTTCTATTTTCTCTCCGAATAGGCGCCTCATGGTGCGGGGGGGGGGGGGGGGATTTGGGTATTAGAATCTATTCAGTTACTCGGTTGACTTGTCATGAAATATGTTTCGTATATCATTGATGCCATTTTGTTGCATCATTACATGTTCCACATTGAGAAGTTATCACTGGTCAATAGCGTCACATCGAACTAGACGGTGTTCAGTCAGCAGCAACACTTCATATCTTTGATGATCAACATAAAAGAAACCGTGCCTATACTTGCATACATTGGGCTCAACTTCAGTTCAAACAATGTTTTAAGAAGTTGATATGTGTTAACTTTTACATATTATGTTATATGGTCATGCTGTCATGATAGCATATAGGTAGTGCTTTTTTCTGACTAATTGATAGCAGATTTCGGGATTGACTAATTTAATAATCCCTCGACTAGTCGATTAATCGTTTCAGCACTAAATGATTGATTGATTGATTGATTGGGGTTTAACGTCGTTTTAGCAATAAAGCCATATCACGACGAGAAGAAACAGATTATCAAAATCGAGTGAAGCAACTGTGAATAGAAATGATAAAAGTAACAAAATATATATAAATAAAAACACCCAAATCAGAGCGGGAGTGCTCGATTGGGGCCAGAACCATTAGGAAACTGATCGTTGTGCAAACACATATAAAACAGAATAACAAAAAAGGAATAGTAATGCTGCTTTGAAAACAGCCAAAATATAAAACCTACATGAACTGGAATCAACAAATAAAAATCATTTTATAATTTTATAAAGGCGGGTCCACATTGAAATATGTGAAGTAGTCATCAAAGTCTACTTTTGAATAACTCATAAGATATTTATAATATCTGTTGAATCTGGTGTGAGCCTGAATTACTTCGTCAAGTTGACGTTCAGGTGGCAGGCTCTGCAGGTGACGTGACACATCACGGCCAGCGTTCTCCCAGACGAAATGCTTAGAGTCACTTAAAGTTGAAAACTTATCATTGAACATCTTTTCAAACTTTGCATATTCAAAGATCAACCTGTTTTCCTGAGAGTCGAAGCTTTTGACAGATTTAGATGTTTTCTTTTTTGGAACAATAGGATCAATTTCCTTAGTTGGTTTCGGAGTGAACGTAAAAACTGTAGTAGCTGTATCCATTGCCTGTGAGACAGGTTCAGGAACAGGACTAATATCATTCTCTTGCACTTGTGTTGCTATCGATATTTTTCCGAGTTTTGTTTGATTTTCTGTCTGAGTGCCGGCATCAACAGACTTTTTCTTAGAAACGGCAGCCGAGTAAGTGACTTGAGAAATTGATGGTTTGGCACCAACTAATTTCTTAGCATCCATGTATGATAAATGTTTCTCAGCTTTACATCTTTGAATTTTGAATTCATAATCCCAGATGGGACATGAACGATCCATTGCAGCATGTGAACCTTGACAGTTCGAACATTTTTTAAGATTTGTACAATCCTTATAATCATGACCAGGAACAGAGCAGCGTGCACAAATGGTTTCTTTACTTTTACAATGTTCCTGGCCATGGCCGTAGCCCTGGCATTTAAAACATCGTAATGGATTTGGAACATACGTACTGATATCTATTTTCATATATCCAACCTTCAATGTCGGTGGATGTTCGCACCGATTGAAGGTCAGGAGATAACTATTCAGAGGAACTCGAATACCATCAACAGTTTTTGTAAATCGACGGACTTCTGTAACTCCCTGTGGTGCCAACTCCGCCAATATCTCCGATTCCGAAGAATCTGCTATATCGCGGGTCCGCAACACAGCTCTGCTACTATTTAATGTCTTGTGAGGAGTAACCAATACTGGTGTTTGTGCAATAGCTGTTAACTCTAACAGAGCATCAGATTGAACTTTCTTTGAGCATTCAATCAAGAGAGAGCCACTTATTGGCCCAGTCCTGATTGGTTTGACAGATTTCAATTGACCAGCAATGCTTTGTAGCGTTTTATCGATAACAAAGATAGAAGGTCGTTTCACATTTGGTTCGAAGCCAAGAACCAAGTACTGTGGGAATACCACAGCAACATTGGAACTTGGCGCGTCATCAATCTTACGTTTGGTTGTTTGTTTGTTTGAGTTGCCATACAAAAAGCAAAATATCGACAACTAGCCCAGCAGCCGCCGTGGACTACCCTTCAAATTCTGGTCGGGTCGAAGACTGGTACATAGCTGAAGCGGTGACCCGTTTAGCCACTGCATATAGCAGCCTCCCGGTACCTCCCCACAGTGAGACAGGCTTGAACAGTACAAGATTCAACAATCATCAGACGAACACAAAGAGACAGGACAAAACTGAAACATCATACATGAAAAAACTGAAAACCATACTTCAAACATCAGACGAGCAATACAACATATAACAAAATGAATCTGAAACACTGCGGAGAGGCGTGACTAGCCGATTGATTGAGCCGGGTCAACTCAACCACCCGTCTTGAAGAGATGTAGGACCAAAGAGGACCATGAGCTAAGTCGTATCCGCAGGTCGATGCCTCACGTGATACAACCGCCCTAGTACCTCCAGGACTCCTACACCACACCTCACAGGATGCACCCCATGGCAAACAGGGTGCGACATTAGGGGATTTTTACCCCTCGCAGTGGGGTGGTAGGCCTATTCTACCCCGGGCCCACACGGGGTGTTTCAGCACTAAAGTACATGTACAAAATCATTCTGTGTTTCCATTTTGTCTACATAATTTTGAAGAAGGTATAAAAAAAAAGATAGGTTGACAAATAAATGAGCTTCATATGCTCTGAAAAATACTTGCCATGGTCACAGCTGATTTCCAGCAATATATTTCTACATGTACCATATCAGGAATAGACCAACATGGGATACACTTTTCTGTTCCATGCCATGCATGTGGCTGTTCGTATAGGACCCAAACCCCTGTGTTGTAAAAAGTTGCAATTTATATTTTTATACATAATACCTGCAGAAACGAATACCAATAAATATTCAAAAGTGAATATTTTTTATTTTGGACTACAAACCACTGCCATTTAGCTACAAAACTTTGTTGATAAAGTCTCTTGACTATAACTCTACCAAAAAAATAATGAAATCTTACATTAAACCTAAAGTGTGGTTTCCGGGCTTAAAATGCGCGCCTCGAAAGATGTGTCAAAAACTACATCGCTTGTCTGTGGCGGTGATATATTTACATGTAAAGGTAAATAATGCATCAAATGGAGGATTTTAATAATATCTGCATGTGCATGTCTTACTAACTCTTTAACACTTAATTAGTCCGTAATTAATCTTAACTGCACTTCACTATCCCTCATAAACAAATCGTATTGCTTTAATATTTAGTTTCGCGCTAAAACCTAAGTCAGCCCAATACTTTTATTGGGATGGGTTGGTTTAACCGCGAAATGTCAGTTGGTTTTCATTGTTGAAAAGAAACAAACTCTTATAAACATTATGTTTATAAGAGTTTATTATGGTTTGCAAAAGTATTCTACAAGTACAAGGTGACATCCAGACTCAAAACTCATCGTTTAGGTATGTTCAATGTACTTTTATGTTCGTTTCAATGATATATATTTTAACCCATTTTTCCTATTGTCGCCAATAGAGATCCACTTGTGATTCTCCATAATTGGAATATGTCAGTTTTATAATTATGGATAGTTCACTTTATAATATGGTAAACTATAATTAATTCTCATTTAATTGCATATTTATAGTTATAACATATTCATCTATACTTTGTGTTTGTGAAACTTCAAGTAGTAGTTTGAACTTTGTAGAAAGTCTCTGACAGGAGCAATAATATATCCCTTATGTGTGTATAGGTTATTCTATATAACTAGTAGTATGATTGTGTAAGGGTGTATTATGTCTGTATGTTGGGAGGTATACCTCTTCCCTTAATCTAGAAATTAGGACTTGTTTATTTATGTTTGTAGAGTCTACATATCTACATCTACACATATGAACATGTACAATATTAATTTTAAGTGCTAATGTAAGCATGATGTATGTGCATGTATTGCAAGCTAAACAAATAACGTAATTCATATACACACCCTAACCCCCCCCCCCCCCCTGCTTGCCTATTACTACCTGTCTACAATCCCACCATTCTAAACTGGCCCAGTAATAACAGCTCACTAATTAAATCACTACTCAGACATGCACTGAGTATTTTACCACCACAAAATTAGTTCTCTATTACGTTGTTAACATATTGTTCGGTTATCTGTTTAAAAATGCAGTCATATTAATCTGACATCGTTGTTCAATAATCTTCAAACATTCTTTCCTAAAAAATACTATGGACCTAAATCATTCAGACTTGGTAAGCCTACAAAATATATCTCAGTTCAGTTTGTATGTATGTGTACGTGTTGTCATTTATGTTTTATCATTTTATTCATTTAACTTCATTTGATCAATGTTTATTTGATTCAAGTTAATAATATTTGATTAAAATAGCAAGCCTCCATACTGGAGCATTAAGTTATTAATTAACAGTAGAGTAGTATTTTATTTATTTTGCATCTATATATTTATTAGTGTTGTAGAGTAGGACCTATTTATATTTCAGGGTCTCGGTCTATGTATCATCTATCTGTTCAATAATATTGTCGATGATCGGGAATGTTTCGTCAATTAAACCCAGCCTGGTCACTGAATAAGTCTCTGATGTATGTGTCGTCCACAGGCAGATTAAAGGTACTCAACCCGTAAAGAGGGTCCCCATCTCAACAGATTCCAACAACAACAATCCGATCAGAGGGTCCTATATTACTATTTCTTTGGCTTTGGGGATACAAAATATTTGATTCGAGTCGAGGAACCTATCAAACAAAGCTCAGAGTTATTAGATATTGATTTTTGAAAATTCTTATGTTCTCGAGATGAGTACCAATAACTGCCGTCAATTTGGTAACATGCTCGAGATTTTACGCCAAAATTCTATTCAAACAGACAAGGATGGATAACTCTATAATCGAGTGGGTAATAATAACGAATTTTTGACTGTATTCTGGGCCAGAAAGAATTCCCGATAATGAAAAATAATAGATTTCTAAAATCGATATCTAACAAATCTGAGCTTTGATGGGTGACTTCCTCGACTCGAATCAAATATTTTTGACCCCCGAAGCCATTGAAATAGTAATTGAGAGGAGTTTTATCGGGTTGAGTACCTTTAAGGGATAACCCAGCCTGTTTTCTGAATAAGGCTCTGATGTATGTGTCGTCCACAGGCAGTTTAAGGGAGATAACCCAGCCTGGTTGTTACTAGCAGACACTCTATACATAAAGTCTTAATCCTGTATATGATTGCATTGTGTTGATCTTAATCACTGTCGGATACCCATTTAGGTTCGGACATTCCAAGATGGCGGTGCCCACTAAAGCAGATAACTGTAAGTGTATATATTGTCTCCAAGCAGCAATCAACGACATCTTTCGGTGATACAAATTCATACAAAACTGTTTCAAGGTGTATGCCCAACACACTCGTAACACGCCTTTCGCATGACAGGCATGTGAATTGTTGTATTTGGCGTGTCAAGTCGTCATAATTTTTCGAAATTTTATTGAGGCGGCGAAATGTCCACTTTTTTGTATTTTTTTTGGCCCTGGGCTCATGCATCCGCAAATTTATGTATTGTTGTGTGTAGATTATGTGACCACACATCTTCGGAATGCAAAACCAGCGATATTTATATTGTCTAACTCCGAAAAACGACCTTTGAAAATTTCAAAATGTTCAGGTTCAGATTCGCAACAATTTTGTTCAGGTTCAGACACAATTTTCGTTCAGGTTCGGACAAATTTGGTTCAGGATCGGACAATTTTAGTTCAGTTTCGGACGCATCAAAACCTTACCTATAAATGACATGCCGAGGTGCAGTCGCGATCTTATTGTGGGTGTTATTAACGAACATGTATTGTTAATTTGTTATATCTAAATATGTCAGCTGAAATTTTCAAATATAGGTGGTAAATTCTCCAAATTAATGGGATAAAAGCCACAGCTGAATATTCTCGAGCAATGTTTACTATAAACCAGCTAGTGGGAATTATTACGTTTTACATATGAGTAACAGTGGTATTATTATTTATCTTCTGAAATATCGGGGATACATGGATATTTAATACCTGGTTCTCGATTTTTAACCCCGAGGCGGAGCCAAGATGTTTTTAACCCCGAGGCGGAGCCAAGATGTTTCAAAAAGAGACATCCGGGTATTAAATTTCCTAGTATCCCACGATGTTGGTGGAGCTAACGATTTTGTCCCACATCAATAGCTACCATGTGGTGTGTTTTTAGAGGTTATCACAGGGGGGGGGGTATTAAAAAATTTGCAGGAACGTATGCCGGGGTGGTGGGTGGCCCGAGGGGCAAAAAACACGTTTTTTACACCCTCATTCAATTTTTT
>CP136063.1:26485634-26523203 GCA_032622095.1 Siphonodentalium dalli | reverse complement strand
CTGAAAATGTTTGATATCTGTCAGTCTGCTCATATATCTCAACCATAGATCATTGGACGTTATTCACATTTTCCGTATAAGAGTTATCCCTCTTTGTTAATCTGAAATTGTTTGATTTCTGTATGTTATTTGTCAGAAATGTTAATTGATTTGTTCATTCACCACATTTTTTTCACAATTTGGTTTCTGACCTGTCCTACTAGTATTTTAAATTTTCACCATGGAGGTATCCCAGCACCCTTTTGTAACCTATTGTTCTTTTTACCTAGGTTTGTTCTCAAATAAAAATAGAAAAAACAAACTAGTAACATTCATTAACAACTTATTTAATAGACGTTTATACAAGCAACAGGTAAGGCTGAAAATATCTCGTCATTGTCTAAATTCTCTCTATATGTACACTTTTGATTCATTCCTGTTGAATCAGGGGAATGTGGAGGCATTGCTGACTGTTCCTGTTTGGGTGTGGAGCAGTGGACTTTCAGAATGGTCAGTGAAATATCATCTCTGGAGAAATAAAAAAATATTAAATATTTTAATATTGATACCACTGAGTTAGGTAAATCTGATCATTCAGATGACAAATACCTACCGGTCGGGTTACCCGAGTTACCGTTTTATATTTTCTTTTTAGCTTTCTGCCTCATTCTGCTACTGGATTGCTTTCGTCTATATTTCTTAATGTGTAGACCTAGATAGCCGTCTAAATAATCTGTGTTTGTGCTTGTTGTCATACAGTTATTACCAAAATAAATGGTCTTAAAACCCGGGCCAAATTTAGGTCAGATTAGATTGACCATGGCACCTTGGAAATGTAACGTTAGGGCCGATATAATCCGGCTCTGAAAGAGTTGACACTCATATTGACTCTATTTTCTATTATTTCAAACGGCAAAATATTCTTCTCCCATCCACTGACAAGGACATTTTAATTGATCAAACGCCTGTCCTATTTGTTCTTATTTCACCATAACGTCACGACAAACTTGCGCAATGACTTTAAGCATGCAGTTAAAACACATTCGTCATTTTATCTATATACATGGTAGCGTTGATAGGACAGAATCACAAACAGTCACATTTGCTCTAGAAGGAGTTATCGAGTCGATCGCGGATCTTGGTGTTCACATTTCGCACACATTGGTATATTGCAGTGATGCATCGCCACCAAACTTCTTTGGTTGCAACGTGTAGTAAACAAAGAATTTCTCTTTATGTACGCTATTTTGGCAGGGTTGAGTGATTGCTTGTTCCTCGTCCTCAGCCCTGGGAATTAAGGAAAATTTGCCTAGGTGAAAGAGATCGGCCTAGGCAAAAACAGATTTTACCTAGGCGATTTTGCAACAATATTGCCATCTCAAATCAATATGATTCAATAATAACCTGAAATGCTTAGTTATTTTGGAGAACATTTTCTGGCCACTACTCATCATATATATACATTCCACAAATTATCTCCAAAACTAGTGCCCTTATGGGTAGCTAGTTAATGGCCCAGTGCCATGGAAACAATTTTAGGACAATATATGTAAAGAGTGATTTAAGGAAGTCATTTTGGCTAAAGAGGTTCTATTTCTGATAGACACAAATCAATTTTAGTAACCCAATGAACTTGTTTTACCTAGGCAATATAATTGCCTAGGCAAATATGATTTTGCCTCTGCTTTTACCTAGGCATTGCCTATTGCCTAGGCTAATTCCCAGGGCTGCGTCCCGCTGACATTTCTGTTGATCGTCTTCCCGTAAGTGAACTGATTGCAAAGCAGTTTTCGCAGAAAGGTAAATTTCTCCGATGAAAATTCTTCGTACCAACGCTCCAATGTCTCATCAGTTAATTCGACTGGACTATCACTGGCCTGCATGCGTTGTATTCTGCATTATGTGGTCGAGATTGTCTGGTGTAAACCTTGCCGGTGCATCGCACATCTAGGAGTTTCGAATCTGTCACGGTTATCTTCAAAGGCTGTTGGATGACTGGTGTCGGTGCTGCTAGTGTCGATGCTGCTGGTGATATCTCTGGTAATATATCAGGGTCGTCACTTGTGGCATTGTGGCTGGTGTTGGGTTGGCATATGTGCTTTGACCAGAGATGCTTTCAGGGTTCGCACGCATATACTGAAAACTTGAAGATATTGGAAATAGGAAAATAATAATGGACAGTTATGGAAAAATCACTCCGCGATGTCTGAGTACTTGAATATACTGGAATCTGCCGATTTTAGGTAACACCGGTCAGTGGCACTGGTTGTTTTTTTCCATAACACCGGTAAAACACAATGCAGTGCTTCCTGTTAGACCATTTATTTTCTCGTGTCTTAAGCCGCTTACACATGGAAGCGGCGCGGCCGGCACGGTTATCTAGCGAATAAATTTTTTGTCATCGCTGCGAGAGTGTCGCTTTCACATGGCGGCAGCAGAATAATTATAAACGCCCGAAGCATTGTGTTTCATAACATTAGTTTCTAAAATGGAGGCAGTATCTGATGACACACTTGTTATAATAGCACTGGCATATTTGTATCGACAACGAAAAAAGAAGACAAATGGAAGTTTTTGGATGCAACGGTAAGGGGACAATCGTCTGTGCTGGAAGATCTGGGTTCTCAGCATTGTAAAATATCTGGGAGATTCTTGACCCTCAGCTTACAACTTTCGAAAAATGCCTCTTCTGGAGATGTGGAAGCTTGAGTTGCCGGGTTATTTGCGCAACTTTTCTTCTTTTGAGCCTCTATTAGTTCCGTAATTGCTTTTCCAACAGGATCATCTCGTTTTTCCTTTTTCCTACCTTTGATGACAATACATATGGTACCCTTCTCTGTTTACACTATTAACATCGGGTTAAATTTTATTATGATGTTGTGCAGATGAGAGAACTGGTTGTGTGAGGCCTAAATTCGTAGAACGTATTTATAGAATTTTTGGGGATTTCCCTTAAATTTGAGGTAGTACTACATGACCCGATGAATATGTGTGGAATGCTTTGATCTGACAGGGATTCGTCGCGTGATCGCTCTGCAAAATGGCTCACGGTTCCATAGAAATAATCGCGCCGCTCATTAAAAATGTCGCAGGTGCATCGATTGGCCGCGCCGCGCCAATGTGTAAGGACCCGTGCTTCATGACTGCAAAAACTCGATCGTCCGGCCGCTTCGGCCACGCCGCACCCATGTGTAAGCGGCTTTATGTCTACAACACCGGTCTATAAATTTAGGTAACTCGACAGTTTTGAATGATCAGGAGGGTTGAATTTATAGATATAAAGTGCTAGTGGTTTCTGGCACCGTTCATGTGGTATGTATATTGAGACAAGGTGGGATATGAATTTGTGTAATTTTAGGTGTTCTGGACTGATGAAAAAATTCAGTGCAAATGACCTTGACCCCACCCATAGACAGTAGATCGTTTTCTGCGAAACAGTGGCTCTAGATACTGGGTCAATTTTTTATCATCCAAAATTTATTATCTGCATTAAAGGTTACAATACACCAAATGATTTACATAGGCCTCAGTGTTAACAAATCCCGCTGGCCTGTATTCACAGGAAAGCTTTGACCCTACACAAGTATTTAAAATTAAAGAACGTCCTTTTAGACACGGAAATGTGCCCAAAAGTACTGGTAAACTTGCTGGATCACACTGCAGCTTGACAAATGTCACACTACACTTAAAATTGAGAAAAAAATGACATAGAAAAAAACACCTCCCATAAATTATTCGCCATTTGCACAGCCATAACCGTTTACCATGTGGCTATATTTGATGTTTCTCGATGAGAAACACTTTTGTGCATTTTTTCATGCACTTTTCATCCATGTATCATTGACCATTCAGCTACCAGAATTTTTTTTATGCCGATCCTAGCTTGGGGGGTCCCAGGGGAAATCACTCTACTAATTTGTATTTGGTGTATTGTAACCTATAGTGGCCATTGGAAAGACAAAAAAGTTGCCCAAACGATATTAAATTGCGTCCATTTATATACCCACGTCAAAATAAATAAATTTGATTCGAAACATGTCTGTGTTCTTACATTATTAACCCTTTCTGTCGCTACCCATTTTTTTTCATTTTAGCTGAATATTGGCAAAGTAAACAATGACTATGTACATACAGGTTGTCGATCTGATTGCTTGTAGATACCACTTCCAGAAAATGTCATATGATTCGCTAGACGAATTGGGTGCACTTAGGATTCACATTGGGCACACCTACACATTAAAAAAAATCGACAGAAAACCAAAATTGTCCCTTCACAAGAATATATTTATTGGCGGAAATCTGTGTGCGTTGGATAGTCGAACCTTTTCTGCAAACTTCCAGGGTAGGCTTTTTTGTCGACCTGTCATCTAACAGGGGCAGTTCAACTTTGACCCGAATCTGGTCTGATTTTGCATCATATTTTAGGGTATGGTCCATACTGATGTCGCGCTTTACTCATGTCGTGCCCAAACCAGACAAATCTGCCCGGGCGTTCATCTACATGTAGGTTGTTGAGCACTGACAAATATGGCCTCGCATTCATGAAAGGGGCATCATTGGGCCCAAAAATAGGTCGAAAATGGTAATTTTCGGTTCTACAACGAGAAGCAGAAATGGCATCAGAGGGGTTAATTTGTTGTTTTATTGGACGGCTCCAGCACGAAATAAGCTGTTGCATCGCATGCTTTGTTTCCAATTTGTTGAACAGAGCGAGTGACGTTATTATCCTGGATAGCGACTCTCAAAATAGACTAATTTATGCACGTCAATCATTTTGGTGCCAAGAAACGAAAGTATGTTACGAAAGTCGTAAATACTTCCGCATAATCATGGAGTCCATGGCGACACCTGTAAAATTGATGTCTTCACGAATTAAACATTTATTTAACGTATGCACTTGTGTGTATTATGTGGTTATTCATTTGAAGGGATACACATAACAAAAACAGGTTGTAAAGTTGAAACTGTTGCTTTCAGTGACTTTTTATTCCAACACAAACAGCTCACTGTTTGAGCCCATACACATGTAGGCCTATACTCATATATATGTACACAGAATAAAGTCCCAAAATAAGTTGTTTGCCATTTGCAGAGTGAGGTCCCCAGAAGGTGAATTTAGATGCCAACCCTGCAAAGTGGGTTAGCATCACCAAAATTAACCCCATGTGGATATCATTTTGAACCTAATTCTCCATGGTTGATACATGTAAAGACCAAAACGGAATGTGGTTCCCAGAGGGTAAATTCGGTGATGGTAGCCCACATTGCGAGGTAGTATCACTAAATTCACCATCTGAGGACCTCACTCTGCAAATGACGGGTACCTTATTTCGAGGCTTCCATAGAATGCAGGTACTCATTATTCATTACCAGGTATGATTAGTCACTTTCGTTAGAGTCCTCTGCAGAGTGAGAGTCGTCAGATTCTCCAGAAAGTACCAGCAGTCGTTGCTCAATCTCATTCATTTCATCACGACATAACCTACAATCATAAGATACCGCACATAAATCACAGCATGAATGCTTTCTTCCCTTCAACTGGAAACTGGAATGTCCGTCATCACTGAAGTATTGGAAGAGAATATTTCGTCGACAATGTCCTTCACATGGATTTTGGTGCCACTTTTCAATAGTGCAATGATCTTGCCATCCAGTGTCCATTTATTTTGTACACTATCGTGTGAGTTTAACTGATTTTAACAGTTCCATATTCCGTCCAGTTAAGCTTTCTGTGATCGCTAACTTGATCGCACCATACAGGGTACAGTTCTTAAGTTTCCTCTCAGACATGAACAGATCATGTTTTACATCATGTCTGGTCAATCGCTCTATTTTGCTTAGCAAACCTGTGTTCTCCCGATTTCATTGGGTTCTATCGGAACTTTGAGGGCGTCATGAAAGATGTCGAAGGCTATTTTGTTGGTGTTTCCATTTTCCTTTTCAGGCACTCCATGAATTAACAAGCAGTTCCTTCTGCTGTATTGCTCTAGGTTATTAACCTCGTCTTTCAGCTTCCAAGTTGTCTACCCTCAACTTACACACTTCATTGTCTAAGTCACTTAACCGTTGTGTTATAGAACTATCATTTTAACAATCTTCTACTGCTTTAATAAATTCATCATTCGTCACAATGGCTTGGATCAAGTTGGCTTTCGTATTGTCATCCGATAGAATTTGATTTTCTATTTTGTCTGCCAAATTTTCGACCAGTTTTTTTCCTGCCGATCTGTTTACATTGACACTGGAAGCCCTGTCTACATATGTGGATCCACAGACTACAACGTGGTAGTTTTAGGAAGAATATCTGCGAATGAATAATAATCACAATATTAGTTGTTTAATTACATAGTTTCAATTTGTGTAATGATTCAATTTGCCAGGGGTAATGTTTTAATCTGTGTAATGAAGTCATGAGGCGAACTTTCACTAAAAGGAAAACATAAGATGTGTGCATCACTTGGAGGAATGCTTTCAAGCCTTGAAATAGGGTGTCTGTCATTTGCAGAATGAGGTCCCCAGAGGGTGAATTTAGTGATGCTACCCCGCATAGCGGGCTAGCATTACCAAATTCATCCTCTGGGAACCTCATTCTGCCGAGGTGAAAGCAGAATGGGGTCCCCAGAGGGTGAATTTGGTGATGCTAGCCCGCTATGCGGTGTAGCATCACTAAATTCACCCTCTGGGGACCTCATTCTGCAAATGACAGACACCCTATTTCAAGGCTTGAATGCTGTAAAGATGTATCCACTGGGATGGAATACAAAGTGATAGATTTAATTGAGGTACAGTAATGCCCTAATTAATCGACTCCTTAACCACAGCAGAATTATGGTTAACTTTTCAGAATTCAGTCGGAAATATGGCTTGTTGCCATTCATCGGAAAGCTCTCCCCGAGAGCTTTCCGATGAATGGCAACAAACCATATTTCCGACTAAATCCTGAAAAGTTACCCATAATTCTGCTGTGGTTAAAGGAGTCAATTAATTAGGGCATTACTGTAGTCCAAAGTGTACCCCGTCAGTTTTTCTCTAAGTATTCTCTGTCAGTTTGTCTGAAAGTTTTTGTGGCAGGACATCTCGCCACAGAAAGCATTTGTTTTCCCATGCAGTAATGTCCTAAATAATTGACTCCTTAACAAAAGCAGAATTATGGGTAACTTTTCAGGATTTAGACGGAAATATGGCCTGTTGCCATTCACACACATTCTCACTGAGAGCTTTCTGATGAATGGCAACAAGTCATATTTCCGACTAAATCCTGAAAAGTTACCAATAATTCTAATGTGGTTAAGGAGTTGATTATTTAGGGCATTAATGTACTAATAAATGCCAATAGATGTAACATCTGTATGGTCGGCAACTTGTTAACTCAAAGCGTGGGTCCGTGAGTCATTATGATTATCGAAAGGCATGTCAATAGATGTAACATCTGTATGGTCTGCAACTTGTTGACTCAAAGCATGGGTCTGTGAGTCGTTACGATGATCGGTGGGTGTGTCTATGGCAGCTTTTAACCTCCCAATCAGGGGTCAGCACGTCGTTATGAATCGGTGGGTGTGTCTGTGGCAGCTTTTAACCTCCCAATCATGGGTCAGCACATCGTTACGATGATGGGTGTACATCAAAGTATATAGTTGCAACTCCTGCGGAGGGATATGTATAGTGTCGGCTAGTGAAAACCTAACTTGGTTACCTCCCCTCAATGATTCAGGTGTATAGAGTGTCTGCTAGTAACAACCAGCACCTCCCCTTCACAGTGAATCAAGTGTACAGTGTCTATCAGTAACAAATAGGCTGGGTTACCTCCCCTCACAGTGAATCGGGTGTACAGGTTACAAGCAACTAATTATATAGTTACGCTTCTTGAATTTGTGTAGGGAAACTCGAGTCGGCATAAAAAAAAATTCTGGCTGCTGATTGGTTGATTATCATTGAGGGAAATATCCCTAATCGGGAACAGAAAATCATAGCCTACGTAAATATGGCGATTGTGTATGTTTAGATGTCCAGGAAGAGTCTGGTTGTGTCCAGAAGTTACGGAAGGGGTCTGGGTATTTTTATGCTGCTGATTTTTGTGCAGTAAATGGGGTAGTTGTGGAAATGCAAGATTATCGTTTGAAAAAAATACCGAAAAGGGCCCGTTTGTTGTCACATACTGGTGCAGAGGATGACCACTTGATGTTCAAATAGGCCAAACCCATGGCCGGCGAGACGTTTAGTTAACACTGTCGCCTGTGGAAAATAATTAGGTGTTTGTAACCTATAGTCTGTAACGACTAGGCTGTGTTACCTCCCCTCATAGATTCAGGTGTATAGAGTGTCTGCTAGTAACAACCAGGCTGGGTTACCTCCCTTAATTTGCCTGTGGACGACACATATAACTGAATCTCTTATCAGGGGTTACCTCCCTTGATCTGCCTGTGGACGACAGATATAACTGAGTCTTATCAGTAAAAGAAAGCTGTATTAACTATAATAACTGATAGATCTGAGTTGGTCATTAGCAAGAAATGTAGCTAAACCCTTTCAGTGCCAGGGGCCGATCTCATCGGCCCTAATTTACGGTCTGTAAAATCGGACCAAAAAAAAAACAAAACATGTAAAAATATTGTAAAAAATAATAACAAATGATGAAAAATTGTTAGGCCAATGCATTCTCTTATTTATGCGAGGCATATATAAGAGAATGCATTGGCACAGGGTATATGGGTTGATACAAAAATCGGACCTGGCACTCAAAGGGTTAAAGGTGGATTATCTCTTTGTAAACATGTATTATATAGTTAGGCCAGACCAATTTAATTACTTGTTTTACGAACGACTGGGAACAAAATATGTAGATGCAGGAGGGAATAAAAAAAATAATAATATTCCTAAAAAAAATTCAGAAATGACCGATATACATCCCATAGCTTCTAAATAATGTAATAAGTAGTGAATAAGGTAAACAAACTTTATTCAATAAGAAATAACTCAAAACAAAACAGATATACATGTAATTATCCATGTCTTCTAGCTTGTGGTACTGTGACTTGGGAAGACCTGAGTTAATTGGTAATTAATATGTTTTGTTCTGTGGGTGTTCTGAAAGTTGCTAGTAACTTGCTACTGAAAGATGTTTACCATATTGTACAATACATGCATGTTGGTGGGTACATTATATGGTGGATAATGAGTTTGGATACGGTAAAAACACTGATAGATACCACTTGCATATCAGACCCATAGAAGAATATGTGCTCGTATTAATTGACATATCTGAAACCCATGATAAAATCCTATGGTGTGGACGTTTTCAGGTATAAATGAATAGTGTTTTTGTTTGAACAGTTCGATGACATCGTTGTGTAGATCAAAATCTCTTCTGTTTATTTTGAATTCGACTTTATCTGGGTAACAAGAGTCACTTCGTGCCGACATCATTACATCGAATGCATCCAAAGTCTTCTTAGAAACTGACACACCATCACCAACTGACAGCTTTGAGACGTGGAGAATGATGCATGATGCGCCAAATCGGGAAACAATATTGAGGGGGGTGTTTGGCTGAACTTCGTGGCCATCAGTTGAGTCACTAGCGTTTTTAACCGTGATTTTATCCACTTTAAAGTCATCGCCCACCTCACTAAATGTCACGGATACTACATCAGAAAGACTCAATTGAACTAGCTTTTGCTTCAGCGTCCGTTGCGTGTCTGTTAGTATTTTTAAGCTGAAGTAATCTGCAGTCGCCATTCTATTTCGGACATGTTTCACTAACAACGGAAGTTATGCACGCTGACAGATGTAAACAAAAGGTCACGGAACCAGAACCGGAACGCATAACTCGGAAGGCCGGAATACGGAGCGTTATAATCCGGAATACACAACTCGTAGGCGGAACGAAATCACTAAAATCCGGAAAACGTAATTTTTTCTCTGGGAAGAAAAGTGTATTATTTTTATTCGGTTTTGGCGGAAAAAGCTATCGGCGGTGTTCGTAAAACAAGTAATTAAATTGGTCACGCCTTACCGGGGTATAAAATATTAGTTCTGAATCGAAGATTCCTGTCCGGAAATAATTCTATCGATTAATATTCATTTTATTTCAAATATTTTCGGGTCTAAAAAAAAGTGGTTGTTTACATGTAGCTGGTTACATGTAGTGGTTACTGAGACCAGAAATTTTATTGTGAATTTTGTGACAAATAAACGGTAATTATCCTCGTTATCGCTTATAACTATGGAACAAAACAATACAAACCATCAATCTGGGACTTTGGACGTTCGGTTCGTATACATAGGAACAGCCCAGTGCTCTATATCGCTATACGTTATCATCCGAATGGTCTGTTCTGAAAATAGACGAATAAACGGGCCAAATAAAATATTCAAAATAAAATTAATATTAATTGATAGAAGTAGGCTCCTGCGAATATTCGATATTCGATTTGAGATTCAATTCGAAAGTCAAATTCGATTAGAATTCGAGTCGAAATTGCCAACTCGAAATTTCAAATATACTATGATGGAAAAGTAGGCTGTTTCAGGACAAGTACACATGTCGATCTTAGCTGTTTGTGCCATTTAATTCGAGAAAATTATGTATATATGCACATTATAATTCTTATTGTACATAGCCAACAATTAGCCATGATAGGACGTCTGAATTATATAGCTTTAAAATGGTAGCAAAAGCTAGCAGATAGCCAATGGACCGACGACGCGGTGAATTATAATAGCTATGAGACTGGTCTACCGATAGCGTTATCCATCGTCTATTTGATTCTGCGTTATGTAATATGGGTGAGAATGTAAACAAAACATGTTCCTGGTGTCGAAAAGTGCATTTTGGCACTGTTCTCTTTTGAAGTTGACTTTCAGTTTCGGAGTTTTCTTTTACAATGGACAAAATGTCGTCCATCATTCATGTTTATTTTAAACATGATAAAGCTACAGGCACGTGTGATGAATGCAACATGCATGGTGTATAAATCGCAAGCATCTGGGACAATGACCCATCTATGGAATCATCTGTTCAAGAAGCATCAACCAATACATGAAGAGGCTACACTGAGACTGTTGTTGCGTCTTCAAGTTTATAACAACGGGTGTTTCCAAATGCCGATTTGCAATTTTGCATGTACATGCAAACTGTATAAATTTCGTTTGATAATCTGTTTAGTGGTAATATATTAATCGTTGTGATGGCCGCATGGACGTTTTAATCTGCTTTGTTTTCTTGACAATTATAAATTAAAGTTAATAGTATATCAAACGACGGTTTATCGCCACATAAGTTCTGATGGAACTTCATGCATGTAGTTCATAGAACGTTTCACAAATAATCTAATCGTTGACAAAACATACCTAATTGAGAATGCAACACACAGATATGATTCGATTCGATATTCGATTCGATTTCGTGAATTCGATTCGATATTCGATTCGATCAAAATATCCAATTCGCAGGACCCTAGATAGAAACTTTTCCGGACCAGGGTCTTCAGTTCATATCTATTATTTTATACCTACGCAACAATTTAAAATTTGTTATTTAACCCTTTACCCAACAAACCGGCCAAATAAAGCTTCAACAGCCTAAAATATCTTCGGTCTGTCTCAATAGAACCATACAAATATGGATATCATTGGAACCGGCTCCACATTGTGATAGTTACAGTTATGCCCTGTGCCAATGCATTCTCTTATATATGCGAGTCGACCATAGGTCGCCTCGCATATATAAGAGAATGCATTGGCCTAAAAAAAATCTTTAACACTTTTTACCATTTTTTCTTACATTCTTTAACAATTTTATAATTTTTAATGTGTTAAGCCAATGCATTCTCTTATATATGCGAGGCGACCTATGGTCGACTCGCATATATAAGAGAATGCATTGGCACAGGGCCGTTCTGTTGGGTAAAGGGTTAAAGAGATAATCCATCTTTAATAGACTTTTAGCACTTTGATAGAAATCATGGACTGTTCTACATTATTAATCGACTTGAAACGAAATGCATGTTTTATGAAAGCTGTAATCTAACCAAACAGAATGATCTAGATGTTACTAAGTTTCGTCAATTAGATATTGAGATAAATTAATCATCTCTTGGCCATATGTACATAAGGCAATTCTCATATGTTTGATTTTTATGAGTTTGAATAGCATGAAATTCTATCATAAATTTTATATATACATGTATGGACCACAGCTTTTCCTAAGCAGGTCACTTCGCAAACAACCAAGTAATCAATGTATCAGTATTATTTGGTAACAGTAGAGTGGAAATAACATCCCAGTCGGTATTTGTTCTTCTGAATTAGCTTCGTCGCCGGCATCAGTCGATTCATAATTGTCACTTGCACACGATTTTGTTTTTTTCTTATCTTTCTAACGGCTTAAAGCGGTATGGCTTGATCCCTTCAAATTCTTAATATTCAGATTCGTCTGGGAGTACAATCTTCGGTGCTGCTGTCATTCATATTGTCACTAATTAATTTTATTTTAAGTTTAAGGTTTAAGTTACCCGGTTATGATTTCACAGATATAACGGTAGGAGTATGTGCATGGGATGTCCCTGAATGTGTAATCTCCGCCCCAGATGACCACATACATGTAGTTATACGAGGTCCCGCTGTTCGGCTCCCCATGTTGCCAACCCGCCCACACGAGCACACATTTATACGTGTATTAGTCAATGATCCGGCGAACCTTGTTATATTGTTATTCCGCTGATATAACGGTAGGACTATGTGCATGGGTTGTCCCTGTACGTGTAATCTCCACCCCAGATGAGCACAGAGTTATACAATGTCCCGCTGTTAGGCTCCCCATGTTACCAACTGCCCACATGAGCACACAGTTATACGTGTATTAGTCAATCATCCGGCGAACCTTGTTATATTGTTATTCCTAGTGATGAGCCGATAATCGGGAACGACAATCGGAATCGGCCGATTGTGGCCCATCGGATGACAATCGGTACTCGGGTTTGAACATCGGGATTTCCGATTGTCTAAATAATAAATGAGTGCTTGTTTTTCTTTAATAAACTGTTTTAAATATGACGATGTTTTGTTGAATAAATGACCAGTAAACATGGGGAACTGAAAGTGATACCAAACACAAACTTGATATACATGCATGCCCTCTGCAATACCCCGGCCGTACCTGGGTCTATGTGTGAACAATATATTAGTGGGGGTCGCCGGGAAGCATGTGACACTTTGAGTTAGAGTGAGGCAGCGAGCATGACGCCGTGATTGCGCATAATAATTCATTAATTATTGGCATACCGGAACAGTCGTTTCAGTCGATTGATTTCTTTAGCATTGTGATGTACACAACGTACATGTCATGGGACTCATGTACGCCCATAGGTAACTTTATTGTTCGTCAACATGTAGACATTTTGATTTATGTATGTCAAACTATAAAAAATCAAAATGTATGCATACGCAGTACAACAAAGCTATCTATATAGTACATACAGCGTAACAGGTATAAACACTACTATAGAAACCGAAAGTGCATGTCACGTGACTTTAAATAGTTGAAGACAATGTCATTCCATCCAGTCAGCCTCGTGTGACGTCACCACAAATGATTATTATGATGACCACGCCGAAATCGAATCGTGTCTGTGAAATTGACATGAACATGGTGTAACTTGCAACTAGTTCAGTCGGCTCATTTCCTTTGACTTGATGTCTTTGAATTGGGATCAAAGAAAAATGCCGTTTGATGAATTGTTATCAAAAACGGACCATGGACATGTCGTCATGCACGTGGCTACATCAAACTTTCAAAAAATTTGTTGTGGAATAGCCTAGAATACATGGGTATGTTGCCTGTATTCGATCACTAGTCTGCCCATACCCACCTATCTACTTACCCAAACATATACATATGTATACAGTGTACTGGGCCACTGGCATATTACTACGTTTGTTGCTAGCTTCTAATTCTAAGTATTATATAACACATACAACATATTCTGCTATACATTATTGAAATAATCGGAATCGGCACCTGAATCGGCCGATTGTGATCTCAAATAATCGGCAATCGGCGCACGGCTCTATTTGACAATCGGCTCATCACTAGTTATTCCGCTGATATAACGGTAGGAGTATGTGCATGGGATGTCCCTGAACATGTAATCTCCGCCCCAGATGAGCACAGAGTTATACGAGGTCCCGCTGTTCGGCTCCCCATGTTGTTAACCCGCCCACATAAGGCTCCTATCTGACAGTCGTGATTGATACGATTCCCTCATATCGACCACCTCATCTTCCTTCAACAGCTTCTTTGCGGAATATGTGTGATTTGATATCATCTCTCTCACTTGACAGACATCATTATGTTCGCACTGATCCGGTTATGATTTCGCTGATATAATGGTAGGAGTATGTGCATGGGATGTCCCTGGACATGCATCCCGCCCCAGATGACCACAGAGTTATACAATGTCCCGCTGTTAGGCTCCCCATGTGGCCAACTGCCCACATAAGGCTCCTATCTGACAGTCGTGATTGATACGATTCCCTCATATCGACCACCTCATCTTCCTTCAACAGCTTCTTTGCAGAATATGTGTGATTTGATATCATCTCTCTCACTTGACCGACATCATTATGTTCGCACTGATCAATGATACTGCGAACCTTGATACCCGGTTATGATTTCGCTGATATAATGGTAGGAGTATGTACATGGGATGTCCCTGGACATGCATCCCGCCCCAGATGACCACAGAGTTATACAATGTCCCGCTGTTAGGCTCCCCATGTGGCCAACTGCCCACATAAGACTCCTATCTTGACAGTCGTGATTGATACGATTCCCTCATATCGACCACCTCATCTTCCTTCAACAGCTTCTTTGCGGAATATGTGTGATTTGATATCATCTCTCTCACTTGACGGACATCATTATGTTCGCACTGATCAATGATACTGCGAACCTTGATACCCGGTTATGATTTCGCTGATATAATGGAAGGAGTATGTGCATGGGATGTCCCTGGACATGCATCCCGCCCCAGATGACCACAGAGTTATACAATGTCCCGCTGTTAGGCTCCCCATGTGGCCAACTGCCCACATAAGGCTCCTATCTGACAGTCGTGATTGATACGATTCCCTCATATCGACCACCTCATCTTCCTTCAACAGCTTCTTTGCGGAATATGTGTGATTTGATATCATCTCTCTCACTTGACCGACATCATTATGTTCGCATTGATCAATGATACTGCGAACCTTGATACCCGGTTATGATTTCGCTGATATAATGGTAGGAGTATGTACATGGGATGTCCCTGGACATGCATCCTGCCCCAGATGACCACAGAGTTATACAATGTCTCGCTGTTAGGCTCCCCATGTGGCCAACTGCCCACATAAGGCTCCTATCTGACAGTCGTGATTGATATGATTCCCTCATATCGACCACCTCATCTTCCTTCAACAGCTTCTTTGCTGAATATGTGTGATTTGACATCATCTCTCTTGCTTGACAGACATAATTATGTTCGCACTGATCAATGATACTGCGAACCTTGTTACCTGGTCATGATTTCACAGATATAATGGTAGGAGTATGTGCATGGGATGTCCCTGAACGTGTAATCTCCGCCCCAGATGAGCACAGAGTTATACAATGTCCCGCTGTTAGGCTCCCCATATGGCCAACCGGCCACATAAGGCTCCCATCTTTTACATATTGACATTTATTACATAATTCACTATGCAAACAGAAAATTGGTGAAACTAATATTATTGTATGAATTTTTAAAGTCACGATGGATACGAATGTGTTATCTATGAACTTCATTTCTCCCTTAACCCTTTACCCAACAGAACGGCCCCGTGCCAATGCATTCTCTTATATATGCGATTCGACCATAGGTCGGGCTTAACACATATTAAAAATGATAAAATTGTCAAAGAATGTAGAATAATATTATAAAAATTGTTTAAAAATGTAAGAAAAAATTATAAAACTGTTAAAGAATGTAATATGATTGTTATTTGTTGGCCCCGAATTTGTTTTTTGGGGACAATTGTAATCAGCCCCGTCCGTCTGTACATCTGTGCATCCGGAGTTATAACTTCAGTAATGATCATCCAATTTGATTGAAATTTGGTATGCAGGTGTCTAACTTATCAATTCAGTTTCACATCAAGTTTATAAGTACTGTCACACATGGTCTTCCCTTACTGCCTTTAAGACGGAGAAGTTGTTCAAAAAAGTTGTATATAGTGGTCAGTTCTTGAGGGTAAGATAAGTTGAAAACAAAGTATTTCCTAGAACAAACTATACAACTTTGAATAGGTCCTCACTGTCGATGGGAATGATGTTACGATCGACGCAACAAAAGTATAGATCATTGATTTTGATGATGCCAGGCTGCTTCATCCCTCTCTGTTCCGCCATGCGGATGCCTCTGTTTTGCTATGCGGATGCCTCTGTCCCGCTATGCGGATGCCTCTCTGTCCCGCTGTGCGGATGCCTCTCTATCCCGCTATGTGGATGCATCTCTGTCCCGCTATGCGGATGCATCTCTGTCCCGCTATGCGGATGCATCTGTCCCGCTATGCGGATGCATCTCTGTCCCGCTATGCGGATGCATCTCTGTCCCGCTATGCGGATGCATCTCTGTCCCGCTATGCGGATGCATCTCTGTCCCGCTATGCAGATGCATCTCTGTCCCGCTATGCGGATGTAGCTTCCAGGTAATTCCATTTTGAAAATATTGAATAACTTCTCACTGTGGATGGGAATGAGTTTTCTATTGACACAACAGAATAGGAGATCGTTTATTTTCATGATACCGGGCTGCTTCGTGCCATTCTCTTCTGCCATGCGGACGCATCCTTCAGGTGATACCGGGCTGCTTCATCCCCCTCTCTAGTTGTATATTGTGGTAAGTTCCTGAGGATACGATAAATTAAAAATAAAGTATGTTCCAAGAACAAATTCCACAGCTTTGAAAAAGTCCTCACTGTGGATGGGAATAATGTTTCTATCCACGGAACAGAAGTAGAGATAATTTATTTTAATGATGCCCGGCTGCTTCATGCCTCTCTGTTCCGCTAAGCAGACGCATCCTTCAGGCTATCCACAGAACAGAAGTAGAGATAATTTATTTTAATGATGCCCGGCTGCTTCATGCCTCTCTGTTCCGCTAAGCAGACGCATCCTTCAGGCTATCCACAGAACAGAAGTAGAGATAATTTATTTTAATGATGGCCGGCTGCTTCATGCCTCTCTGTTCCGCTAAGCAGACGCATCCTTCAGGCTATCCACAGAACAGAAGTAGAGATAATTTATTTTAATGATGGCCGGCTGCTTCATGCCTCTCTGTTCCGCTAAGCAGACGCATCCTTCAGGCTATCCACAGAACAGAAGTAGAGATAATTTATTTTAATGATGGCCGGCTGCTTCATGCCTCTCTGTTCCGCTAAGCAGACGCATCCTTCAGGCTATCCACAGAACAGAAGTAGAGATAATTTATTTTAATGATGGCCGGCTGCTTCATGCCTCTCTGTTCCGCTAAGCAGACGCATCCTTCAGGCTATCCACAGAACAGAAGTAGAGATAATTTATTTTAATGATGGCCGGCTGCTTCATGCCTCTCTGTTCCGCTAAGCAGACGCATCCTTCAGGCTATCCACAGAACAGAAGTAGAGATAATTTATTTTAATGATGGCCGGCTGCTTCATGCCTCTCTGTTCCGCTAAGCAGACGCATCCTTCAGGCTATCCACAGAACAGAAGTAGAGATAATTTATTTTAATGATGGCCGGCTGCTTCATGCCTCTCTGTTCCGCTAAGCAGACGCATCCTTCAGGCTATCCACAGAACAGAAGTAGAGATAATTTATTTTAATGATGGCCGGCTGCTTCATGCCTCTCTGTTCCGCTATGCGGATGCCTCTTCATGCTGCTTCATGCCTCTCTGTTCCGCTATGCGGATGCCTCTTCATGCTGCTTCATGCCTCTCTGTTCCGCTAAGCCGACGCATTCTTCAGGTGATGCCCGGCTGCTTCATGCCTCTCTGTTCCGCTATGCGGATGCCTCTTCATGCTGCTTCATGCCTCTCTGTTCCGCTATGCGGATGCCTCTTCATGCTGCTTCATGCCTCTCTGTTCCGCTAAGCCGACGCATTCTTCAGGTGATGCCCGGCTGCTTCATGCCTCTCTGTTCCGCTATGCGGATGCCTCTTCATGCTGCTTCATGCCTCTCTGTTCCGCTAAGCCGACGCATTCTTCAGGTGATGCCCGGCTGCTTCATGCCTCTCTGTTCCGCTATGCGGATGCCTCTTCATGCTGCTTCATGCCTCTCTGTTCCGCTATGCGGATGCCTCTTCATGCTGCTTCATGCCTCTCTGTTCCGCTATGCGGATGCCTCTTCATGCTGCTTCATGCCTCTCTGTTCCGCTATGCGGATGCCTCTTCATGCTGCTTCATGCCTCTCTGTTCCGCTATGCGGATGCCTCTTCATGCTGCTTCATGCCTCTCTGTTCCGCTATGCGGATGCCTCTTCATGCTGCTTCATGCCTCTCTGTTCCGCTATGCGGATGCCTCTTCATGCTGCTTCATGCCTCTCTGTTCCGCTATGTGGATGCCTCTTCATGCTGCTTCATGCCTCTCTGTTCCGCTATGTGGATGCCTCTTCATGCTGCTTCATGCCTCTCTGTTCCGCTATGTGGATGCCTCTTCATGCTGCTTCATGCCTCTCTGTTCCGCTATGTGGATGCCTCTTCATGCTGCTTCATGCCTCTCTGTTCCGCTATGCGGATGCCTCTTCATGCTGCTTCATGCCTCTCTGTTCCGCTATGTGGATGCCTCTTCATGCTGCTTCATGCCTCTCTGTTCCGCTATGTGGATGCCTCTTCATGCTGCTTCATGCCTCTCTGTTCCGCTATGTGGATGCCTCTTCATGCTGCTTCATGCCTCTCTGTTCCGCTATGTGGATGCCTCTTCATGCTGCTTCATGCCTCTCTGTTCCGCTAAGCAGACGCATCCTCCAGGTGATTCATTCTGAAAATATTGAAATAACTTCTTATTGACACGTCACAGGTGCAAAGAAACATTCCCTGAGTGCTCACATATTTAAAGGCCCACTTAATTTTCGATCCCCCAGATTAATTTAAATAAAATATGTGCCATATTATATACCATTTGAAAGAGGAAGCTCCAAAACATTGTATTATCAACTTATCCGGTGTAATAAATTGTGAATTTATGTTTTTGTTGAGTTGCCAATGCATTTTGTCATCAAGATTGAAGTAAAAATCAGTATTTTCAATGCAGGGAGATAACTCGAATGACAGGACTTCAGGCTAATGAATCTCAGTTTTTCTCAGCTAATTTCTGGCTCAGTATTCGAGACGTCGCCCATGGAATTTTACAAGAGTCACCTCTCTATTGTCTTATGGGTGGGGTGACCCCTTCTTTGTGTTATTATGCATTCACCCGATGCATATATTTCTCTTGGTACCATATTTCCAAGTCAGAAACGGCCCCTCTGATATTCATAAACATACAATATCATTAAGAAATCGAGAGATATGACTATACCTGTAGCACCAATGGAGACTTCTTCCCAGCCCTCTAACTGCTTTCAAATTACATTAAATATCTGAGTATTTGCTAACACAGGAAGAGGATTAAAAAAATTGTTGGTCTAACCAGGTGCAAACTTTTATGTCATTCTATCACAGCATATGTCCATTTCGAGGTAAGTTTTTTCGAACTCAACGAAATTATCCTTGGAGGTAGCCTTCATTATGGCGAGTAGGGTTGCCACGACTATGCGTTTTCATAATCGACTAATCGGCAGCTATAATCGACGGTTAGTCGATTAATCGGTAATATATGCGCCCTGTATTACATCCAGGTAAACAATTGATAAATGCGAAATTACGATGACTTCTTTACATCTATTTTGAAGACAGTTATAAACTGTTGATGCTCCGTGTTTTACACTGTTTTATTTCGTATACAAGGAATACTCATGCCCTCATAATCTCATTCGTCCCGATGTAGTTTTTAACAGGCCCTTACTATTAAGTACTGCCAAGTGCCCATATTGCCGATGTTTCTGGCAAAGTTAGAGCAAACTGCATACACGACGTGACAGTAACTGTGCAAAATTGCACGAAGTAATTCAAGTAAAGCTAATCTCGAACGCGACTCCCAAGACGCCACTACGTATTTCGGCAGGTCACGTGCATCACATTAATCGGTAAAATTGCGGCGAAAGGTGTGCACATACAATGAAGTTAACGAGGACATAGGTAGACAGTGGGAGATATTTCAGCTTTTATGGGGGACCCTGGGTGACGGGGATGCAGTCACAATTACTGCCGTGTATAACCTGGACATTTTCAATAAAGAATTGCAAGAAATAATGAAACAAATTAATAGTTTATATTATATAAGTAACCGGCAACCGCTTCGGAAATGTATCTAGCACAGTAGCACTAATAGTAAATTAATATTCACAGTTAAACAATAAACATAATTAACATTTCGATGTCGCACACAATTCTTTGAAGATGACCGCCAAACGTCGGCGGCAACATCAAACGCAGAGGACGCCGCAACAGAATTGTGCTGCATACGCAGTTAACAGTTACTTTCAGGCATGACATCGATGAAAAGTACTGCTTACATACACAAGTTACACAACCATACCCACCCCCCCCCCCCCCCCCCCCCCTCGGGCGATTAGTCGACGAAAGTAAATAACCGTAGACTACCGCACCTGCCGAAGGTTAGTCGATTAATCGAATAATCGTGGCAAGCCTAATGGCGAGGTGGCCTTAATCATGGCGACGTAACCATCATGGCGACCTTGTCCTGTTTTTTGTACCGGTAGTGATTTCGTCTAAACCAGCTTTTTGGAGTCATCAATACAGATATCTTATGAGGTGGTTCCAACACGGGTATTAGTGGAAACACAGCGTTAACAACATTTGAGAAGCTGTCTTCCCTATCAAAGACAATGGGAAAATTACATTGGTATTTGGAAATGTTTGGATATGGAAATTTATCTTTAATCATTACAAATAGCTGAGTGTGTGCTTCTTTATATTTGCGCTTGTGTATCAAGAATGCTAATGGGAACACATGAGAATGCTGGTATATTGTTTAAGGATTCCTTACATATGGATGTCTCAAAGGTTATTGTGTCTCAAGTCTTTGAGGTAGTGTTGAAACGATTCTTGGTTTTGAGGAATAGACTAGTCGCCAGAGGGAATCGACTACTAGTCGCCTAGTCGGACCCCTTCCAAAATTTACCGTTTTGTGCCCATACATAATTTTGTTTTGAGTAACCAACTTTGCATTTTCGAACGCAAAGCAAGACGTGATTTAACACTATTTGCCATGATTATTTGGCTTAATGTCACTGAACGTTAATAGGTTATTAATTTGTCTCTGGTATGTGATATATTATGATAATAAAATCACCATCCAGTTGATGTATGTATTTAAACGGTGGTGACAAACACCTCATCGATCACCGAAGCGCCACGGATTACGGTGTCCCCGGGGGGTGGGAGCGCGTGCAACAACCGGAACCGGTGCATTATTCTATATGCTTTGTGTAAAAATGTTCCTTTAAAATTTGTATGGTATGGTCTACGGCCGTACTGGTTTTTACTTACAATCGAACATCGTTGTTTGAATTTCAAACGTGCCCAGTGTGCTTGTCACTGATTGACTTCACAAACGTGCATACATGAAGAAATGCAAGATATTTTGAGAAACAAACTTCATCTCAGACAGAGTCACACAAAGGTTACAAAAAAATGTTATAACATCTGTAACAGCAGGAAATTGGGGAAAATATCACATTATTTGACAAATAAACTTTAAAGGTATACTGACATAGTGCTTCAGTAAACAGGTGTTACAGAATTTCTGTTAAATACATTATGTAACAACTGTTAACTAAAGCACTATATGCCAGTATATTGGACTTGTTAACTTAAAACTTAATAATGTCACTTCACAACTCACTTGAGTGTAGTTGAGTCCTGTGCACCTGCAAACGCGTTGACCAGTTATCACTCAGATCAATTCCGTCACACCGAAATAGACATGGTTGCGATAGGCGCTGATTATTTGAAGTTGATTATCAAAGATGGCCGTCTCAACTTCAAAGAACAAGCCACCATGGCACCGACAAATACATTGATTTGGGTCATTGGGTTTCACGCTCGTGCATGACAACCAAGTACTGAAAGCAGTAATCATCGCATCAAAGGGATTACAAAGAAGGCTTTAACAAGCTACAGCTATGCTCTCAGTAAGCGACCTGTTTAACGAGGTTATGGGCCGGTACTTACCGCGGTGATACCACCAAACTACCGCTGTTATCGTTCTGTACCGCGACAGAGGGCGGTTGACCCGCGGTACTGGTACGGTATTTTTACCGTTGGTTACCACAGGTCACCGCGTTATTGGTGTTCGTTACCGCCATAAACCGCGTTATTTTTTTCGTAACCGCGTTCAAATTACCGCTAACGGCCCTCCACCGCGGAGAGAACACGACTGAAACAAGGCGTCACACGGTAGGTAAATGATTATGAATAACTTTTGTATTGAATGAATACCTGTAAACTGCACGTAATTATGTATACGTAATGAATATAAATGAATAATAATGCAATCGGATTACATATGAACATGTCGGGTTTACATGTAACATATTACAAATGTACACGTACATCACATTTAATCACGTCGGCGGTTTTTGAACTCGGCTATAGTTGCTTACGGCTACTGGATTACGCAAAACACCGTGGAGTAATAGTTTTGTTGTTAGCATCTATCTTACATATCGTCAAATGATTTACGCACCCGATTCCTATATCGGTTTCCACTCATGCGGAATTTTTTGTTTTGTTTGTGTTTCCGAAATCTAATTTTCTTATAAAATGGGAAAAGTAAATCCTCCATTTATCTGAATTTGGTCGAAACCAGCGGGGACGATGCATTATTAACACTGAGTCCGATTTTAGTCTTGGAGGCCAGGACGGCGATCATTGCAGAAATATTCATATTCGTTCAAATCTATATTTTGTTCATATGCCAAACATAATCGGCGCGTAAATAGTATATTGTCGCCAAGACGTACGATTGTACGCATGCGTGAAATAGTAAAGCAATTTACAAACATTTGCGCCTGAAGATTTATTGTCCGTGGGAATAAAATGTATAACTAAGGCCAAAAAAAAAAAAGGTTTTGGTTCTCAGGCACCGCCGCATTGAATAAAAAGGGCCGCATTAGGCCTTTTTATTGCAATGCCTGATTTTATGACAAAAAAACTTACGAAAAAAAAAAATGGAAAAAAAAAAAAAAAAAAAAAAATTTTTTTCGGGGGATACAGATATGTGTTGAATAATAGTGTGCATTGAGCTCTAACATGTAATGTGTTAAAAAGTGACTTGCAGGCTTACAACATGAAGTAGATGACTACAATTAAGAAAATGATAAGCTGACCCTCATGCTCTTCTTACAATTAGTCATTGTTAACTAACTTACACTAATTGTAACAAAAGAACATAATAGTCAATGATGTGCGAAAATATTTCTTTTCCCAGAGAGTGATTACAAACTGGAATAGTTTATCAGATTACATTGTTTCCACTGAATCGGTTCAACAATTCAAGGAGTTATTCGATAACAACTGTTATAACGAGCAATATATGTACGACTAAACGTCATGGATAATTTTAAAACAATTAATTCATTTACGTTATTCTATACATGTATGTTATTATGTGAAAGGGGTAAAAGTCATGGCGACTTACTCCCCAAACATTGATGATGATGATGTAACTTTATACAATTGAAAGGCACATAACTAAATTCAGGATCACATATTAGAATGGAGCGGTATAAGTTTTTAGACAACAATAACAGTAGTTAATGTCAGGTGCATTATATAATGTTAGGTAATCCCAGTCATACACTGGTAGTACAATGTCATTTTTATATAAGATTAAATGAGTTTATATGCATTAGTGCTGGGCGGTATGACGATATATCGGGTATACCCGGTTTTAATTTTGATATCGTCAATAATATCGTCTGAAATAAAAATATCGTAATACCGTCCCAAGTTGTAATATTCTCCGTGTAGGTTGAAACCCATCATATGGTCCCAACAAACAGCGAAGTTAGAGTAAGTATAATAGTCCCAAACTTCCCGGAAATACGCAGTCGAAAACGTTTTAAAACATCGGAGCACGTGCTTGTCAAGTTGGATATGCTTCGTCGGACACATCAAAGAGATACTATTAGCATCAGTTGGCTACACTGTGAGATTGGTATGTCGCGCGCATGCGACTGGCACAATGACCTCCTTTCAAGTTGGTGCAGCTTGCTCTATCAACCGTAACCGGTTGCTTGGAGACGGATTACGATGTCAGATTTTATATTGACCACACTTAGTCTAGCTGATCGTCTCAATGTGTGCAAATTGCGAGTAAAATGATTTTGTGGACATGTGCCGTACGGATCATGGCATTGCTATCGCTTCAACAAATGTCAAATTCACAAACTAATTGAACATGATTGTCTCTATTTATTTTCCTCAGCTAAAAAAATGCCGACGCAAATTAATTTCAAATTTTCACGTCGGCTTTTGCCTCGGCACTGCCCATTGTGGCATTGTCGACGCTAATTCCCAGGGCTGCCGTATATGGACATTGAAGTCCCACGGTGCTACCAACTACCAATTACCACTGATAAATATAGTCTCACAAACAACCAATTCCTCACGAATTAATAAAATGGCAATTTGAAACCGAATGCGGTGCTTAATGTGTGCATGGTGTTGAGTGCTATGGTCAAAGGGATATAACTCTAAAAAATGTATGCGAAAACGCACGTGGGCCGTGTTATATGATTATATCCCTTTGTTTCAAAGTTATTATTTCTCCGTCGGCAAACTGTCAATTGTTGCTGACGAGTGGTCATTATATACATGTATACTGTGATGTTACTGATAATTGTTCAATACACATTTACTCGACCTCTCATGACCCACAAATCGTAAATAAAACGTAGGGATGTATTGTGCAAACTTTATTTATGAAATATTGCATATATTGTACATTGTACTTACCAATTGTAATATACCAAAATAATATCGCGATAATATCGTGTATCGCGATGTTGTCGCCATAATATCGCGATATTTTTTGGGGCCAATATCGCCCAGCCCTAATATGCATAACAGTTCCCTCTACATTTCTGGTTATTACTAGACAGAGGAAGGTATCTTTGTCCATGCTTACTATGCGCAGAAAAAAATAAAAAATAAAAATAAAACCCTCCCTCCCTCATTGAATTTGAAAAAAAAATTGCCCGAGAACCAAAACTCTTTTTTTTTTTGGCCTAAGAAAGCGTGGCACATGTCATGCAGCAAAGTAAAGTTGTTATCACCAATGTGCGCGACAAAAGACAGACGCAAAACACCGAACTAACATCGAAAGACACAACGTTGTCTAATCAATCTTTGATTTTGTTACGTGAACATTCATTGAGCTCACGAGTGCGTGTCGGGCGGCATCGTTTGATGTGAAATTTCAACTTTTGGCGAGGGCGTGCACGGTGCACTTGTAGTTCTCGGTGGGTCGCAGTATAAATTAGATGACATATTCCTATCTAATCGTGATTCCGAAGAAAAACATGCATGGTGTTGGAAAGTTTACCTCTAGATTTGTTTGTTTGGCTATACACAGAGGTTAACATTGTAACATAATTATTTTAAGTGATCGAATTCGGTGTGTATTAGTTCTTGTTAGTTTATTCCCGATATGGTAGCAATAAAGAGCGTTTGTCTCAGTTTTGTGCGACAAATATTTATAAATAGCTATTACGTGCACAACGTTTTATAGATCGAATGAAACTTGTCTGTCTATCGCACATAATATTATTCGCAATACCAAAATAGATCGATAAATATCTGAACTACCTTCTACCAGCATTATGTAAGCCAAACAGACGCATTGGAGTCATGAAAATACAAGTGCCACGTGTGTAATTTTACTAATGGCACCATCAACAAAACACAAATATTTATTTCAACAATTGAGGCCAGTTATAAAAAGACATGACGACATCTTGAGTGCCCCGTGTCCTATATATTAACGAACAAAGTCTGCCAGCTGCAGTATGACGTAATGAGTGACACGTGCTTTTGCACAGAATGTATTTGTTTTTCCTGGATATACGGGAGTTCCACATTGTGTCTTTTATTGCTAAGACAATAATTCCCGTTAAACGAACAAATGGTGTTTGTGATTTGCAGTTAATGAATGTCAAAGAAGTTAACGATATTTATTCTGGCGACTTTCTGGGGACTATTTAAATAGTATCGTTATCATTCAACTTGGGGATCACGTACATCTTAACGTTTATATAAACTATAGATACGGGATTTATCGAGCTCTCTAAAATGGCCGAAATAATTTGTTCCCTTCGCTATAACCCAAACTGCTCACAAATAGTGTCATTTATGGGAATTTTAGGCAATAAAACGAGACTAGAAATATTATTATAATATTTTAATATTCACATTAATTGAAAAATAACTCTCAAAGTAACTTATACTTACCTTTACTTAATCTGGAAGCCCTGTATATTTCCCGATACTCGGCTTTCATCTATTTCAATATGTTAATAATACATGTCAAGGTACACAATCATGGGCGGAGATCGTGAGAACGGCCGTCCTATTTTGGAAGATTAACGGTCAGACATCGAATTCCGTCGTTAACCTCATTTCAAAATCGCTACCGCGTAGCGGTAATGTCACCCCGTTTGTGCGGTTCATTACCGCGTGCCACCGCGGTACCAATATCCGTTACCGCTGGTAGTGCGGTGGTACCGTTAACGTCGCGGTGGTACCACGGTATGCGCGTGGTAGTACAACCGCGAATCCGCGATATGTCGCGGTATTGCACCGCGGTAATAACGCATGTACACCTCGTTAAAACAGGTCGCTTAATTTGAGCAGTATTGTGATTGTGTATTTCGATAGCCTGATTGTTTAAATTATTTGGTAATTAAGTAACGGTAGCTACGCACTGCTTTCACGATGGCATTAATGGTGGTGGGTGTGTCCCGACTAGTCGATTAGACAATTTCGGGATCGACTAATTTAATAATCGCGTCAATTTCGATTAATCGTTTAAACACTACTTTGAGGCAAATAATCGGTGCTGTCTTCCCTGTTAAAGATGAAGAAAAATTACAAATAGCGGAGTGTGTGTTTTTTATATTTGCGTTTATGTATCAAGAACGCTAAGGGGAATACGGGTGAGCCCTTGAAGTAGAATGTTTATTATTATTGAGGAGACATGTGAAGTTTGTGTCATAGCCAATCATGAAATGGTGCGATTCCTGATTTCCAGCAAATCATTGGCCTCTTGTGACTATTCTGGATAGTGGATAATAACGTACAAATCGTTAAACGGTCTCCAATTGGGTCTTTGTGGCATTTTACTGCCGACAATGATCTGGTCGTAAACTTAATATTAGTAAATTTGTCTTGTGTTTCTGAGGTTTAAAGACTCCATTGTGATATGAATGATGCGGAGCTGTAAATAATTGTTTTATATTTTTTGAGGATTCTTTTCAGATGGATGTCTCGAAGGTTATAGTGTATCTCTAGTCTTTGAGGCAAATACTTGGTGTAGCTTAACAAATCATTCATCTTCGCCTTCATAAGCGGTGATTTCATCCAAACCAGCTTTAAGTTCTATATATATATATACCTATATACTCAACCACTGAACAGTGACGGAAAACAGGCTCCGCAACTCCGGAAGGAACTTTCTCCAGCCATGTTATGCGTCGTTTGTATTTTTTGTCATGTTCCAGTGTAGTATAGAATTTGCGAACAACAAGGACATCACTTGTTCATCAAGGGTTCAACTGTTGATCTAATTGTTTTCAGCCTTACAACTCCTATAGAACACTCCCTTCTTCTCGTCGATGTAGCTGAAGCCTTTCAGTGTTTAGTAGGAATGTTTCTTAGTTGAACTGGTTGACATCCGGGCCTCACAATCATCATCGAACCGGGATTGTTTCCCATTGGCCTGCTTCTGTGCGTTCATCGAATTGTCAACAACAAACACGTTATTCTTCGGTCCGTCGGAGACTCATTTTAATCATTACAAATGATGCAGTGTTTATTTTTTATATTATCAAGTTTGTATCAAAGACGCTAACGGAAATGCGGGTTCTTCATTGGAAGAATTCGTTCACTGGCCCCTCTAACCCTCCTCTCCAGCCGTGTCCTTTGTGAAGCACTAAACACCTGAATGCACACGAATTGTCTGTATCGCTCTCTGGTATTGGGATTATTCAGAAGTGTGATAATGTGCCTGTTAACCCTTCACCCAACAAACCGGCCAAATAAAGCTGCAACAGCCTAAAATATCTTAGGTCTGTCTCAATAGAACCATACAAATATGGATATCATTGGAACCGGCTCCTTGACCACATTGTGATAGTTACAGTTATGCCCTGTGCCAATGCATTCTCTTATATATGCGAGTCGACCATAGGTCGCCTCGCATATATAAGGCCTAAAAAAAATTATACCGTGTTTCTGCTAACGGGACCTCTCCAGGGTAGGGTAGGTAGGTAGGGATTTAATTTTTTTTTTTTTTTAATTTTATTTTTTGTTCACACCCCGATCACAGGTTCCAAGCTGTATTTATGCTATTTGGACAACCCAGTGGTCATATACAGTCTTAAATTGTATTCCTAAATAAAGGGAAGGAACATTTTGACAAACATTGAGAGTGGATATATAGATAATTGGATAATGTATACAGCCTATAATACAGGGTATAGAATGGATGGATAACATTCACAATGTCGAATAATTTTATTCAGTATTAAAATATATGTATTAAGACATTTACATATAAAAGGCCCCCATTACAAATTGGCTTAATTTTACAATTTGTAGGTTTCATACAGTGAAAATTTCTGTTGAAGTAATAATATTCATGTATATAATCTTACAATTCAGCTATTTCTCAAATACATGTACACCCAAAATGCTTAGGCAGTTTCCGATCTTGTATCCTACATGGTAACAAGTCATACCCTGGATGGCAGCAGTGACTGTGCATTAGTTGTGGAGAGAATCTTCGCTTGTAAACAAAATATGATTAATTGGCCAATTGACATAATAGAACTAATTTATGACAGGCCTTAACAACCATAATGTTTTGTGAGAATCAAAATGCAGCATTTCTACAGCGAATCGGCTTATTAAGAATCATGATTCTCTTTCTAGTCAGGTTTAGTCTAGTCGGGCTAAAACAGCTATTATATATATCCATTCAATTGAGTCGTTTGTGATGAAAATGTCGAAAACACTAAATAAAATTGGTTGCATTTCACAAAAGAAATATTATTTCACAAAAGAAGTATTATTTTGATATAGTGTGTATGATTATTCCAATCATCAGGCAACACAACGTCAACTGTGCGGTGAATTATCTATATACGCACTTATAAGATACTACTTTTTAGACAATAGGCTTTTGCATGAATTGTAAGACAAATTACATACATATAGGTTATCACCACGTTGCGTGTTCCCGAGATAGGTATTCATGTCCTGCAACCAGAGAAGCTTGAATATGGATCTTGGAAATGCACAACACATGGTGATAACATATATGTATTCAATTTGATATTTCCTTGCTACAACTGGCTGCAACCCATCTTCTTGACAATTAGGACAAATGGGTGTCACAACCTTGTACATTTGCCTTAGAGACAATTTTATAGCCCCACCCAATTCCCCACAACGGACGCATCGATCAGCTTCTCCTATTCCAGAGGCATAATATTGTGATTCAATCGGCGAGGCACATTCCAGGGTTTCACGGGTAACTGCGACACCATACAATTGATGATCATCTGGGCAAAGTGGTGCCAGTTAGCTGACATTCCAAAAAATGCCATACGTGCCTGAAATGTTTTTTCCGACCCCCCCCCCCCTGCAAAAATCAGATTAAGAAGTCACCTTGCCACTGGAGTTCGCAAACACAAGAGGTACATGGTGATCTTAAAACAACTGTGTTAAATATTATGAGCCATGAATGCTGCTATGTGATATTCTATATTCTAATATAGTAGTAGTTAGTAGTAGTAATTGTTATATTAAAATTAATAGTTCTAATATATGTACATGTATGATCTTGATATAAGTGAGTATTTAGACCTGATATAAGTGAGTAGTTAGACCTGCCAAAAAAATTCCCACCCTCCCACAAATGCTCAATGTTATGCATCCATACTTGTGTTACACCTTTTACTGGCTAACAATCACTCATATTTAACGGCAGAATGTTGAGAAATTCTATGAAACACTTAGTTTAAACAATATTTTATTTTGAACAAAATTAGAAACAATCACTTGTCATATATGTCCCAGCTCATTTAAGTTATATTAACCAACACCCCTTCACATATCAAAGTTAATAAAGGTCTATATAGGCTCAAACATGGACCAAAAGACATCGTTTTATGTTTGTTTAATGTTCCCTATTTTCGAGGTAGTCCGTAAATTCGCATTTTTGGAAGTTTGTTTCCAATTAACTCCGGTTTGATGGGTTTTGTGAACACGATTTTCACAGTTAATTAGGCTAATGACTCATTGAATTAAATTAATGACTGCAAGTAATAGAAAATACAAGATAATTTGCATATTTGGAAAGACCAATGCAAAGAAATCACCGTGGTCCAGGAAAAAAATAAAATTACGTTCGGCAAAAATTAGGGTCGGGGGTTTTGAACATGGGTCGGTCGGGTTAGCAGAAACACGGTATAATTTTTTTTAGGCCTAAGAGAATACATTGGCCTAAATTTTTTTTTAATGTGTTAAGCCAATGCATTCTCTTATATCTGCGAGGTGACCTATGGTTGACTCGCATATATAAGAGAATGCATTGGCACAGGGCCGTTCTGTTGGGTAAAGGGTTAATAAGGAATTGTGGGGCTGCCCTCCTACCGACTGTTCGGATATGTGATCTGGGATTCTAATTGAGAAATGCAATGAAGTGAATAATATTTATGTATATTTATACAAAGAATTTACGCCTGCATGATTTGTTCTGGTTTGGCACAGTTGATATTTATATTATAGAGCTCTTTTATATTATGTTCGTGGTGCGCACCGTATGTACTGTCAACTTTATGTATGAATGATCCATAATCCATGCACTGGGTAGATCATTCTTCTCGGTAGTAAGGTATAAGAATGTTCCTTAATCACCACGTATGTAGTTCGGTCTTCTCGGTAAGAAGGTATAAGAATGTTCCTTAATCACCACGTATGTATAAGAATGTTCCTTCATCACCATGTATGTATAAGAATGTTCCTTAATCACCATGTACATGTATGTATATATCATAGTCTCTTTAATCTATTGATACGTGTAGTGAATTTAATAAATCTGAAAGTTCCATAGTAGAGGTTCCTGTTAATCCTCTTATGACTCGAAGCGCAGAAGCCTAAAATGATCAACTTCCATGGGTTGTGGGAATGAGTCGTGAATTTGGTGTTGTTCATTTGACCTAGATGTTCTATCACCATAGCGAAGTTTGAACCTCTGTTTGACGTTCATTACTTTCATTGCGATCTCTGTGGCACGGTCGAGCGACGTTGGGTCATCTTTAATTAAGGTATATTTTATGTGGTCATCACGTATGCCAACCGCGAAAAATGTTACCATTTGTGTTTGTACCGCGCGTGTATTTATTTCGTCAATAAAGGCGGTGTTTGCTAGTGATCGAATTCTCTCTGCGAACATAGGTATTGTTTCCTGGTGTGTTTGTTTTAATGTTCGCAACATGGCCAGAGCCTGTGGTGCGTCACTTATCGCGCTGCAACGGGATCGCAACTGCGCTTTCAAATCAGGCCATGTGACCGTTAGTGTGCCGTTAACCGTATTGTCATTGATGTATCGCTGCACGAATTCGGAAACAGATGAACGATTTGTCTGGGCCTCTATTTTAATTATTGTTTCATCCTCTGCCCCAAGTGTTGAAGAATATTTCTCAATTTCGTGCATCCAATTGGAAAATTCTGATGGTTTGCCATCAAATGATGTAACCATTGCGTTCATACCTATAATGGCAGATACTGTGGCCTGTGAATGGGTGGTGGCGGAAGTCTCACGCATTGTCATGTTAAATTGACCTATTTCTCGCGTTAATTGAGATATGAGGGTATTCTGTGTGTCTTGTGCGCTTGGCATTTGAAAGGAGGGATTTGGTATATTAATGTCGTGCATGTTGGCATTACTGGCCGCGTGGAGGTGTCGTTCTCGTTCCATGGTGAAACTGCGACTAAATAAACTATCTTGGTTTGAATATTCCACGGATTCGGGTCGCGGTGATTCCATGAAGTTTAATTAAATGTGCTTAGTCACTTGTTGTTGGTTTCGTGTGGGACGATTTCCTTTGATATGGATGTCCAAGCTCGTGCGGAGTTTTGTAAACGCCGTGTCGGGCTACTAACTTTATAAGTGCTGATCGGCACGATTCTGGCGATTTGCGAGGAAATTTAAGCGGAATTGCAGCAACAACAGAATTAATTATGAGTTTTGGGAAGTCACTAAAATAAGCCGGGAAGCTATGCCAATATGACCATGTATCTAGAGATTGACCCGAATATTTATTTTGCACAGTACACTGTAGTTGTAACCGGATGGTATGTCGTGAGATGTAGATTCGGACCGGGTTCGCGTATTTTATCAATTGAGGCGAGACGTCAACTTTGTGGGGTAGAGCATAGAAGCAATATTCCAAAAATGAAACAACCGAATGTGGTTGGTGGGGGAAGGGTGGTATCGGTTGATCGGTGTATGCCAAAAATGTAGTTGTCTCTGCGGCTGTTTGGTTTGTGAATTGTTTGAGGACAAAGGCCATACCACGCGAAAAATTTTGGGTGCAAGTGGGTGTTAATTTATCAAGCCTCTAACAAGGTGTGAAAATGCACATCTGGCAAAAATGAAAAAGTTTAACTCACCAAATCCTATGAATAACTGACTGTCACAACTGCCGAGTTCAAATTGTTTATTTTGTTCTTGTCTTGGATTCTGTCGTCTTTTCTTTGTCTTCTTATGTTATCGTCTGGTCTTCAATAAGCAATTTTTATAAAGTTTTCTTTGTTTTTGCTGCTATCTTCTGTATTTTTCTTTGTTTTGGCAGCAATCTTCTGTAGCAATTTATAAAGTTTTTCTTTGGTTTGGCTGCGATCTTCTGTATTTTACTTTGTTTTGGCAGCAATCTTCTGTAGCAATTTATAAGGTTTTTCTTTGGTTTGGCTGCGATCTTCTGTATTTTCTTTGTTTTGGCAGCAATCTTCTGTAGCAATTTATAAGTTTCTCTTTGTTTTGATCGTTTAGTGGCCGAGACTTCAAGTTGTGTAGTAGTGAGACGCAGAACTGCTTAACGGTACCATTTCATCTATGTGAAGGAATAAGACTGTTCTCTGTATAAATTTTATTCATTTCTAACATCATGTGGTAAGCAGCAAGTAAGGCCACAGAAAGAAAGTGGAAACACAGTCGAGTGTGTGATTGCAACATGATCATCTCTGCGGGCTGGTGAATCCTTCAATAGGTAATACAGGGCTTTCAGCAGGTTCGCCACTTCGAATTCGGATATCTTGGTGCCATTCTTAAAAGCATTGTGGATTGTATGCAGTCCACATGAGCCAATGTTTATCTGTCAATACCTATCGAAAATTGTTTGGCTATTGTGCTATCAGGGAACATTATTTTAAAGAGTTTGCCTGTGTCTTTGATACTATCTTTTCATCATTTTATCGTTAAAACTAGATCAAATTAGTTGATTGCCCCTGTCCATTATCAGTGTTTACCAAAATAATAAAGCAATGTCGCAAAATAAGCGTGTTAAACTTGTCGAGTCTGAGGCTTTAAGACGTATGTCATGCAGTCCCGATTTCTATCAAATGCCAAGATTGAAACATGTCACTTCCATTTTAATGTCTCAAAATGACTTTCTTCTGGATACATGTTGCTGCAGTTTGTGAAAAATTACTTTCTTTTTTGTTATCCATTGTCGATCTTGACATTAAACTTTCAGAGCAAAGTCACTAAGTCTAAACCACTAATTAATAAGTATTTGCATTGTGTGCATTAATACATTAACATATACACACTGGGTCATTGTGTGCATTAATACATTAACATAGATACACACTGGGTCATTGTCAATATCTGATCAGCTTTGAATGGGTGGATTCCTCGACTTGAATGAAATATTGTTGGCTCCTGAAGCCAAAAAACTTGGGGGTGCTTAATCAGATTGAGTACTCAATATAAATCAAATTTCCATAATATAATTTTCACATGTTTGTAGTGTTGAGAATATTGTCTATGTGGATACACAAATCACAAGATTCATATACCGGTACCCACATTTATTAATACCGTACAACTAGTATGTATAAAGTGCATAAAACTCACTTTGTATTCGGATCCATCTGACATGTGATTGGTTTTCTCTTTCGAGAATCGATTGGTTTTGCAATCACAAGATGATTGACGGGCACTGGTGATACTTTCAACCCTCGTGGGATGTTCCATTGTTGCGGTATGCTGGTACAGCTTTGTTGATCTGGTGCTATAGTCAAGTTGTGCAGTTTGAAGCCTTGGAGTGTCTTGATGAGTCCAACGACATGGGAGCATTTGCCACTCATTCTGAAAAAGAAAGTGCAATAAAGTATAATACATGCATCAATATTATTGGGCATTGGGCAAGTGAAAACAAATTGCCGTAGTTAAAATTGAAATGGGTTTTGAAAACAGAGGCCCTTTTTCGCATAAATTCCTTGGGACTTTGACAATTTTCACTTACCTACAGCTAGAGATCGCATACAGTTATGTCCCTTTATGTCGACAAGACACATCATTCACAGAGAACCGTGTTAAGCGCCCATGAGACTGTGATTACAGGCATGTCGCGCTCAATTAAACATTGTCTGTCTTGTGTGTGGTCCTCTACCCACCTTAAAGGTTGTAATGAAAACGCGTGGATTGCAGAGCAATAAATAATTAGTACTGCACAATGCACTGTCATGGAAATCAATGAAACGCGTGGATTGCAGAGGAATAATTAGTTAGCACTGCACAATGCACTGTCACGGAAATCAATGAAACGCGTGGATAGCAGAGCAATAATTAGTTAGCACTGCACATTGCACTGTCACGGAAATCAATGAAACGCGTGGATAGCAGAGCAATAATTAGTTAGCACCGCACAATGCACTGTCACGGAAATCAATGAAACACGTGGATAGCAGAGCAATAATTAGTTAGCACTGCACAATGCACTGTCACGGAAATCAATACCGAGAAACAAACCATGTCGATTAATGAACTATAACCTATTCGTGGGATGCTATGTGCACTGAGGAACAAACCATGTCGATTAATGAACTATAACCTATTCGTGGGATGCTGTGTGCACCGAGGATAAAACCATGTCGATTAATAAACTATAACCTATTCGTGGGATGCTGTGTGTACCGAGGAACAAACCATGTCGATTAATGAACTATAACCTATTCGTGGGATGCTGTGTGCACCGAGGATCAAACCATGTCGATTAATGAACTATAACCTATTCGTGGGATGCTATGTGTACCGAGGAACAAACCATGTCGTTAATGAACTATAACCTATTCGTGGGATGCTGTGTGCACCGAGGATCAAACCATGTCCATTAATGAACTATAACCTATTCGTGGGATGCTATGTTATGTGTCCTAAATCCAAAAAACGCAATATCACCAAAAAATAACAAAATTCCTATGTTTTTAATACACAGCTTGGCAGAACAAAATAAACATTCTATTGTTTGGAAAACCCATTCAATATATTGCATAATAATATATCATTACAATATCATGTATATATATGACTTTTGACAAGTTTTGTATATGCCTGTAGACTTGTAAGTTGTAGTGTTTTTGACATTTGATAAACAAAACAGAAATGAAGTTCCATGATCCTTTAAAAAAATAGTAGGCATGTACTAAAAATCATGTTACAGAATGATAAACTGCTTGGCACGAACAGTGGGCTTCGACAATCTTCTTTGTCGAAGAGTTGATATCGACACTCGGGTTGTGTGCCGGTTTTGACTTGCACATCGAGTGCCAGCATTTCGCCTTAACTACCGTCGAATCGGTTCCGTCGCACACACGTACATCATGGATGTACCCTTCGATATAATATTTCATTCCATTTTCTTTCGAATTATTGGATAAATAGTCACTTTGTCCGAAATATGATATGCTAATATCGTCTGGAATAGCGCCCAAGGCCGTCGTAAACTGAAGGTCACGTTGCGTCATCGCAAAATCTATCGGCTCGCACATCGCTGGTTGTTTATATCATAGCGCGGGGCGTGGCTTATTGCCAGTGGGCGGGGCTTCGCTGTGGGTGTGGCCTCTGTGGAAAGCTCCATTGTGTGCATTAATACATTAACATAGATACACACTGGGTCATTGTGGGCATTAATACATTAACATAGATACACACTGGGTCATTGTGTGCATTAATACATTAACATAGATACACACTGGGTCATTGTGTGCATTAATTATACATTAACATAGATACACACTGGGTCATTGTGTGCATTAATACATAAACAATTATTCAAGTAATTTGTATTCTTGTGAACTTTGAAGAACTTGCAGCAATTTCACAATACTGTCAGTTTCCACTGAATACACTAAAGGCAAGTTTAAAAGTGTTATTTCATAATGATTATTTGTAATATCAGTCAGCTTTTAGGATCAATAGTTGTCATCCGGAACTAAAAATAGATAGGAATTACCTAGCGGCTCCAGAACTAAAAATAAATAGGAATTACCTAGCGGCTCCGGAACTAAAAATAGATAGGAATTACCTAGCGGCTCCGGAACTAAAAATAGATAGGAATTACCTAGCGGCTCCGGAACTAAAAATAGATAGGAATTACCTAGCGTCCCCGGAACTAAAAATAGATAGGAATTACCTAGCGGCTCCGGAACTAAAAATAGATAGGAATTACCTAGCGGCTCCGGAACTAAAAATAGATAGGAATTACCTAGCGGCTTAGGAACTAAATATATGGCATACTTATTAGAAGTATTTCACATCTCGACAGTCGACACCATGCAGTTACTCCCATGTTACCTTGTATTTGGTAGTAAAATTCATGGTTTGTTTTCAGTTTTAAAACACCACCATCACCTTAGTCACAAGCTTCAGATATCTTTAACGCCACCTTGGGGTGGAACATTCTGTTTTTGTAGCTACACTTTATTTCTACAAGAAATTTACCACACACTTTGAATTCGACAATCCCATCAGAAGAACATCCTAAACATGTGTTATGATCATTGTTCATGACCATCAAACCAGGCAAAGTTAGCTTACACTGTCTATGTTTAAACCGGTGTGACTTAATGAATGTCTGGTGAGCTTTTTTCTCAAACTTTCGTCCAAATATAATAAAATTC